>CAXIIO010001310.1:35000-43097 GCA_964028335.1 Altica lythri | reverse complement strand
TGAAAATTGGACCTTACAGGTGTATTTCGCAGACGACTTTTAATTTGTAAAATTAATTTTAGATTGCTCAATAATTTTAACAATTACAAACATTAAAAAAACTGCTATACAAAGTCAAGTAAATGCAATTTTTAATTGCACACTATTAAGTAACTTTCCATCGTCCCAAAATATGTTACAAAACACTATTTTAACGCCAAATATATAGCAACATTTGCGTGGCTATTTTACAATTATTGTACTATCGTAAATAAACGCAGAAACGTAAATCCGCTTCCTGGTTTATCAGTGCTTTCTAATAGACTCTGTACATGACACGATTACTAGTATTACTTTAAACTTCTCATCATGCCATACTGTGTGGTTGTATTATTGTATTGTATACACTGACTTTGTCAAAAGTGTTAAGGTGTATGAAGATTCTACCAAAAAAATATTATAGTTTCTTTGCCATTTTCCTTACGATATAGTCATGATGTGTGACAACAGTTAAATTGTTATCTACTATGAAGTCTAGGTATTTAAACTTCGTTTTAAATTCAATTGTGCATGACCTATCTACTATCACATATTTAACTTGTGAAAGTACAAAGAATTTTATTAAAAATATTTCTATATTGTTAATAAAACGAAATATCTATACCACTGCTTTTGTGTTTAATACTTAGAAGCAGTGTTTATAAATAAAGTGTAGTTTAAGGTAGATAGCTGTTTTGTAGAATTTTATGTTTTTACTTGCTGTGAAAATACGTAGAAATTTGTTGAAAATATATTTATATGGTAAATTAAACGAAATGTGTATGCTACTGTTTCTGCTGTCAATTCTATAAAACGGTAGCAGTAAGTAAAGTGTACTTTTTCACATATTTGTAACTTGTGAAAGTACAGAGAATTTTATTGAAAATATTTTAATATTGTTAATAAAACCAAATATGTAGAATTTTAAGTTTTAACTTGTGAAAGTATGTAGAATTTTTCTAAAATTATATTTATATGCTAAATCAGAGAAAAATATATTTTTATTAAATTAAACGAAATATATATGCTACTGTTTCTGCTGTCGATTCTAAAAAACGGTAGTAGTAAATAAAATGTACTTTTTTACATATTTAACTTGTGAAAGTACGGAGAATTTTATTGAAAATATTTTGATGTTGTTAATAAAACTAAATATCTATACAACTGCTTTTGCTTTTAATATTAAGAAGCAGTGCTAGTAAATAAAGTGTAGTTTTAAGCTAGATAGCTGTTTTGTAGAATTTCATGTTTTTACTTGTTGTGAAAGTACGTAGAAATTTTTTGAAATTTTATTAATATTGAAAAGTAAATGAAATATTTATGCTTCTGCTTCTGTTTCCGATTCCAAGAAACAATGCTAGTGAAAAAATTTAGGTTTAAGCTTCGAAAGCTGTTTTGTAGAATTTTAAGTTTTAACTTGTGAAAGTATGTAGAATTTTTCTGGAATTATATTTATATGGTAAATCAGAGAAAAATATATTTTTATGTCGTAAATTAAACGAAATATATATGCTACTGATTCTGATTTTGAGTTTGAAAAACGGTGGTAGTAAATAAAATGTACTTTTTTACATATTTAACTTGTGAAAGTACAGAGAATTTTATTGAAAATATTTTTATATTGTTAATATAAACTAAATATCTATACAACTGCTTTTGCTTTTAATATTAAGAAGCAGTGCTAGTAAATAAAGTGTAGTTTTAAGCTAGATAGCTGTTTTGTAGAATTTCATGTTTTTACTTGTTGTGAAAGTACGTAGAAATTTTTTGAAATTTTATTAATATTGAAAAGTAAATGAAATATTTATGCTTCTGCTTCTGTTTCCGATTCCAAGAAACAATGCTAGTGAAAAAATGTAGGTTTAAGCTTCGAAAACTGTTTGTAGAATTTTAAGTTTTAACTTGTGAAGTATGTAGAATTTTTCTAAAATTATATTTATATGCTAAATCAGAGAAAAATATATTTTTATTAAATTAAACGAAATATATATGCTACTGTTTCTGCTGTCGATTCTAAAAAACGGTAGTAGTAAATAAAATGTACTTTTTTACATATTTAACTTGTGAAAGTACGGAGAATTTTATTGAAAATATTTTGATGTTGTTAATAAAACTAAATATCTATACAACTGCTTTTGCTTTTAATATTAAGAAGCAGTGCTAGTAAATAAAATGTAGTTTTAAGCTAGATAGCTGTTTTGTAGAATTTCATGTTTTTACTTGTTGTGAAAGTACGTAGAAATTTTTTGAAATTTTATTAATATTGAAAAGTAAATGAAATATTTATGCTTCTGCTTCTGTTTCCGATTCCAAGAAACAATGCTAGTGAAAAAATGTAGGTTTAAGCTTCGAAAGCTGTTTTGTAGAATTTTAAGTTTTAACTTGTGAAAGTATGTAGAATTTTTCTGGAATTATATTTATATGGTAAATCAGAGAAAAATATATTTTTATGTCGTAAATTAAACGAAATATATATGCTACTGATTCTGCTTTTGAGTTTGAAAAACGGTGGTAGTAAATAAAATGTACTTTTTTACATATTTAACTTGTGAAAGTACAGAGAATTTTATTGAAAATATTTTTATATTGTTAATATAAACTAAATATCTATACAACTGCTTTTGCTTTCAATATTAAGAAGCAGTGCTAGTAAATAAAGTGTAGTTTTAAGGTAGATAGCTGTTTTGTAGAATTTCATGTTTTTACTTGTTGTGAAAGTACGTAGAAATTTTTTGAAATTTTATTAATATTGAAAAGTAAATGAAATATTTATGCTTCTGCTTCTGTTTCCGATTCCAAGAAACAATGCTAGTGAAAAAATGTAGGTTTAAGCTTCGAAAGCTGTTTTGTAGAATTTTAAGTTTTAACTTGTGAAAGTATGTAGAATTTTTCTGGAATTATATTTATATGGTAAATCAGAGAAAAATATATTTTTATGTCGTAAATTAAACGAAATATATATGCTACTGATTCTGATTTTGAGTTTGAAAAACGGTGGTAGTAAATAAAATGTACTTTTTTACATATTTAACTTGTGAAAGTACAGAGAATTTTATTGAAAATATTTTTATATTGTTAATATAAACTAAATATCTATACAACTGCTTTTGCTTTTAATATTAAGAAGCAGTGCTAGTAAATAAAGTGTAGTTTTAAGCTAGATAGCTGTTTTGTAGAATTTCATGTTTTTACTTGTTGTGAAAGTACGTAGAAATTTTTTGAAATTTTATTAATATTGAAAAGTAAATGAAATATTTATGCTTCTGCTTCTGTTTCCGATTCCAAGAAACAATGCTAGTGAAAAAATGTAGGTTTAAGCTTCGAAAGCTGTTTTGTAGAATTTTAAGTTTTAACTTGTGAAAGTATGTAGAATTTTTCTGGAATTATATTTATATGGTAAATCAGAGAAAAATATATTTTTATGTCGTAAATTAAACGAAATATATATGCTACTGATTCTGCTTTTGAGTTTGAAAAACGGTGGTAGTAAATAAAATGTACTTTTTTACATATTTAACTTGTGAAAGTACAGAGAATTTTATTGAAAATATTTTTATATTGTTAATATAAACTAAATATCTATACAACTGCTTTTGCTTTCAATATTAAGAAGCAGTGCTAGTAAATAAAGTGTAGTTTTAAGGTAGATAGCTGTTTTGTAGAATTTCATGTTTTTACTTGTTGTGAAAGTACGTAGAAATTTTTTGAAATTTTATTAATATTGAAAAGTAAATGAAATATTTATGCTTCTGCTTCTGTTTCCGATTCCAAGAAACAATGCTAGTGAAAAAATGTAGGTTTAAGCTTCGAAAGCTGTTTTGTAGAATTTTAAGTTTTAACTTGTGAAAGTATGTAGAATTTTTCTGGAATTATATTTATATGGTAAATCAGAGAAAAATATATTTTTATGTCGTAAATTAAACGAAATATATATGCTACTGATTCTGCTTTTGAGTTTGAAAAACGGTGGTAGTAAATAAAATGTACTTTTTTACATATTTAACTTGTGAAAGTACAGAGAATTTTATTGAAAATATTTTTATATTGTTAATATAAACTAAATATCTATACAACTGCTTTTGCTTTCAATATTAAGAAGCAGTGCTAGTAAATAAAGTGTAGTTTTAAGGTAGATAGCTGTTTTGTAGAATTTCATGTTTTTACTTGTTGTGATAGTACGTAGAAATTTTATTAATATTGAAAAGTAAATGAAATATTTATGCTTTTGCTTCTGTTTCCGATTCCAAGAAACAGTGCTAGTAAAAAAATGTAGGTTTAAGCTTCGAAAACTGTTTTGTAGAATTTTAGGTTTTAACTTGTGAAAGTATGTAGAATTTTTCTAAAATTATATTTATATGCTAAATCAGAGAAAAATATATTTTTATTAAATTAAACGAAATATATATGCTACTGTTTCTGCTGTCGATTCTAAAAAACGGTAGTAGTAAATAAAGTATACTTTTTTAAATGTTTAATTTGTGAAAGTACGTGGAATATTTTTGAAAGCACATGATATAATGGTCAACGAATAATAGTTTTTATATCTTGTTAATTTAATATTAAGATAAACCAATTTAATAACTGAATTAATTGTGTTAACGTATTTTAGTAAGAAATGATTGAATTATTATTGTAGTTAAATTTTACAAGTTATTTCTCAGTAATATGTAAAAATAATTTTTTTTAAATATATTTTTTTGTAAATATCACTTAATTGTGCCAACATAACAACTTAAGTTTTAATAAAATTTTATGAAATTTTATAATGTAATCTTTATTTTCATTAGAATGTTATATAGATTACGTAATGATTAAATTTATTGGACGAATATTAAATTATATAAAGTATTAAACCATAAATTTAAACTACATATACTAAATAACGTAAAGCGCTATAATAACAATTGCCCAGTTATGTAAAAAGACGACTCGACAAATACTCGATCTAAAAGTCTGGTGTTGTCCAAGTTTGATCTTTTTGCATTGTGGTTGAGATTTATATTATATATTTTATTTTCTAACATTTCTATCTTCAAAAATGTTGGTAGTAATTGTTAAGAAATATAAAATTATGTATATATAAAACCACAATTATTTTTTGTATCGTAAGATACAGATCACACAGCGAGATCGCGGATTTTGCAAGGCGTTTACACGTTTGGCGATCCACATGCGATCAAACTAATAAAATTTGATTTCAATCAAATTTTTCATTTTTTGCGACAACTCTCTTCTGTCCGAGCGGGAATTTCTATTCGTAACGATTCTTTCGAGTACACCGTGTCGCTTTATATCTAGCGAAGGGTCGAGAGAATGTTCGAAATTTTTTGCCGGTAGGCGTTTATATAAAACATGACAAAGTAGTTACATTTAAAACTAGCTCTCTGTTATGTAATATATTGTCTGTCCGGTTTTTATATGTAATATAAGAGATAATACAAATACGATTGTCTTGTCTTCTATAAATATCATATATACCTTATCTCCTATTAAGCGTGGCGTGCGAAAAGTTTAACTTTTCATGTACGCAAAATTCAACACGCACTAGGAAAAGAATATGATAGAGATTTGACACATCGGTCTTTTGTTTCTCTTGAATTGCAAATTTGTAATACTAGAGGAGACTGATAATCTCTGTTATTCTTTTTCGAATGACGGAACAACAGCTCCCTGGTTGATCCTGCCAGTAGTCATATGCTTGTCTCAAAGATTAAGCCATGCATGTCTCAGTACAAGCCAAATTAAGGTGAAACCGCGAAAGGCTCATTAAATCAGTTATGGTTCCTTAGATCGTACCCACATTTACTTGGATAACTGTGGTAATTCTAGAGCTAATACATGCAAACAGAGCTCCGACCGGAGACGGAAGGAGCGCTTTTATTAGATCAAAACCAATCGGTGGCGAGCTTGCTCGACATCGTAATACTTGGTGACTCTGAATAACTTTACGCTGATCGCACGGTCTCGCACCGGCGACGCATCTTTCAAATGTCTGCCTTATCAACTGTCGATGGTAGGTTCTGCGCCTACCATGGTTGTAACGGGTAACGGGGAATCAGGGTTCGATTCCGGAGAGGGAGCCTGAGAAACGGCTACCACATCCAAGGAAGGCAGCAGGCGCGCAAATTACCCACTCCCGGCACGGGGAGGTAGTGACGAAAAATAACGATACGGGACTCATCCGAGGCCCCGTAATCGGAATGAGTACACTCTAAACCCTTTAACGAGGATCAATTGGAGGGCAAGTCTGGTGCCAGCAGCCGCGGTAATTCCAGCTCCAATAGCGTATATTAAAGTTGTTGCGGTTAAAAAGCTCGTAGTCGAATCTGTGTCCCGCGTCGCTGGTTCATCGTACGCGGTGTCAACTGGCGTGTCGCGGGACGTCCTGCCGGTGGGCTTAGCTCGCAAGGGCGGCCCAACTCAATCCCGCCGCGGTGCTCTTCACTGAGTGTCGAGGTGGGCCGGCACGTTTACTTTGAACAAATTAGAGTGCTTAAAGCAGGCTAAAACTTCGCCTGAATACTGTGTGCATGGAATAATGGAATAGGACCTCGGTTCTATTTTGTTGGTTTTCGGAACCCCGAGGTAATGATTAATAGGAACGGATGGGGGCATTCGTATTGCGACGTTAGAGGTGAAATTCTTGGATCGTCGCAAGACGGACAGAAGCGAAAGCATTTGCCAAAAACGCTTTCATTGATCAAGAACGAAAGTTAGAGGTTCGAAGGCGATCAGATACCGCCCTAGTTCTAACCATAAACGATGCCAGCTAGCGATCCGCCGACGTTCCTCCGATGACTCGGCGGGCAGCTTCCGGGAAACCAAAGCTTTTGGGTTCCGGGGGAAGTATGGTTGCAAAGCTGAAACTTAAAGGAATTGACGGAAGGGCACCACCAGGAGTGGAGCCTGCGGCTTAATTTGACTCAACACGGGAAACCTCACCAGGCCCGGACACCGGAAGGATTGACAGATTGAGAGCTCTTTCTTGATTCGGTGGGTGGTGGTGCATGGCCGTTCTTAGTTGGTGGAGCGATTTGTCTGGTTAATTCCGATAACGAACGAGACTCTAGCCTGCTAACTAGGCGTATTTCGACATCCCAAAGGCCCGCCGGTGATGGGTTTCGGCCCCCACTGCGCGCGGTTTTTACTGTCGGCGTACAAACAATTCTTCTTAGAGGGACAGGCGGCTTCTAGCCGCACGAGATTGAGCAATAACAGGTCTGTGATGCCCTTAGATGTTCTGGGCCGCACGCGCGCTACACTGAAGGAATCAGCGTGTCCTCCCTGGCCGAGCGGCCCGGGTAACCCGCTGAACCTCCTTCGTGCTAGGGATTGGGGCTTGCAATTGTTCCCCATGAACGAGGAATTCCCAGTAAGCGCGAGTCATAAGCTCGCGTTGATTACGTCCCTGCCCTTTGTACACACCGCCCGTCGCTACTACCGATTGAATGATTTAGTGAGGTCTTCGGACTGAGCGCGGTGGCGTTTCGGCGTCGTCGATGCTTCGGAAAGATGACCAAACTTGATCATTTAGAGGAAGTAAAAGTCGTAACAAGGTTTCCGTAGGTGAACCTGCGGAAGGATCATTACAGTGTTTGTCAACTTACGACAAGTCTGTTATAAATATTTGAACTATATATCGTTTTACTTGCATATGCTGTCATTAGAACGTCCGTTATTAAACGCATACGATCTTTTGAGGTATAGAATGCGAAATAAACGAAATGTTTTTAGGAACTAAAGTTAGAAACAATTATATTATTTATATTTTTGTTTACTTTAAAGTTCTAAAAAAAACAAAGTTGTCGATGAGGTCTAATATTAATATGTATATACCAATTTGTCTTGATAAAAATTGGGTACCAAGAAAAATAACAAATTCGTATCCATCTGTTATTCAGATAAAAAAACGAATAATTTTTTTCTAAGGAATTCAAAATCGTAGAATGCGATATATTATTCCGACGGTGTTGAAAGTTTTTCGCCCAAATTGTCAAGATGGTAAAAATGCATGTACTCATTGGTGACGAAATTAAGAGGAAATACTTGTGCACGTTTACTCCGTGTACGCCTCGTTTG
>CAXIIO010001310.1:20000-27500 GCA_964028335.1 Altica lythri | reverse complement strand
TCATGCCATACTGTGTGGTTGTATTATTGTATTGTATACACTGACTTTGTCAAAAGTGTTAAGGTGTATGAAGATTCTACCAAAAAAATATTATAGTTTCTTTGCCATTTTCCTTACGATATAGTCATGATGTGTGACAACAGTTAAATTGTTATCTACTATGAAGTCTAGGTATTTAAACTTCGTTTTAAATTCAATTGTGCATGACCTATCTACTATCACATATTTAACTTGTGAAAGTACAAAGAATTTTATTAAAAATATTTCTATATTGTTAATAAAACGAAATATCTATACCACTGCTTTTGTGTTTAATACTTAGAAGCAGTGTTTATAAATAAAGTGTAGTTTAAGGTAGATAGCTGTTTTGTAGAATTTTATGTTTTTACTTGCTGTGAAAATACGTAGAAATTTGTTGAAAATATATTTATATGGTAAATTAAACGAAATGTGTATGCTACTGTTTCTGCTGTCAATTCTATAAAACGGTAGCAGTAAGTAAAGTGTACTTTTTCACATATTTGTAACTTGTGAAAGTACAGAGAATTTTATTGAAAATATTTTAATATTGTTAATAAAACCAAATATGTAGAATTTTAAGTTTTAACTTGTGAAAGTATGTAGAATTTTTCTAAAATTATATTTATATGCTAAATCAGAGAAAAATATATTTTTATTAAATTAAACGAAATATATATGCTACTGTTTCTGCTGTCGATTCTAAAAAACGGTAGTAGTAAATAAAATGTACTTTTTTACATATTTAACTTGTGAAAGTACGGAGAATTTTATTGAAAATATTTTGATGTTGTTAATAAAACTAAATATCTATACAACTGCTTTTGCTTTTAATATTAAGAAGCAGTGCTAGTAAATAAAGTGTAGTTTTAAGCTAGATAGCTGTTTTGTAGAATTTCATGTTTTTACTTGTTGTGAAAGTACGTAGAAATTTTTTGAAATTTTATTAATATTGAAAAGTAAATGAAATATTTATGCTTCTGCTTCTGTTTCCGATTCCAAGAAACAATGCTAGTGAAAAAATTTAGGTTTAAGCTTCGAAAGCTGTTTTGTAGAATTTTAAGTTTTAACTTGTGAAAGTATGTAGAATTTTTCTGGAATTATATTTATATGGTAAATCAGAGAAAAATATATTTTTATGTCGTAAATTAAACGAAATATATATGCTACTGATTCTGATTTTGAGTTTGAAAAACGGTGGTAGTAAATAAAATGTACTTTTTTACATATTTAACTTGTGAAAGTACAGAGAATTTTATTGAAAATATTTTTATATTGTTAATATAAACTAAATATCTATACAACTGCTTTTGCTTTTAATATTAAGAAGCAGTGCTAGTAAATAAAGTGTAGTTTTAAGCTAGATAGCTGTTTTGTAGAATTTCATGTTTTTACTTGTTGTGAAAGTACGTAGAAATTTTTTGAAATTTTATTAATATTGAAAAGTAAATGAAATATTTATGCTTCTGCTTCTGTTTCCGATTCCAAGAAACAATGCTAGTGAAAAAATGTAGGTTTAAGCTTCGAAAACTGTTTTGTAGAATTTTAAGTTTTAACTTGTGAAAGTATGTAGAATTTTTCTAAAATTATATTTATATGCTAAATCAGAGAAAAATATATTTTTATTAAATTAAACGAAATATATATGCTACTGTTTCTGCTGTCGATTCTAAAAAACGGTAGTAGTAAATAAAATGTACTTTTTTACATATTTAACTTGTGAAAGTACGGAGAATTTTATTGAAAATATTTTGATGTTGTTAATAAAACTAAATATCTATACAACTGCTTTTGCTTTTAATATTAAGAAGCAGTGCTAGTAAATAAAATGTAGTTTTAAGCTAGATAGCTGTTTTGTAGAATTTCATGTTTTTACTTGTTGTGAAAGTACGTAGAAATTTTTTGAAATTTTATTAATATTGAAAAGTAAATGAAATATTTATGCTTCTGCTTCTGTTTCCGATTCCAAGAAACAATGCTAGTGAAAAAATGTAGGTTTAAGCTTCGAAAGCTGTTTTGTAGAATTTTAAGTTTTAACTTGTGAAAGTATGTAGAATTTTTCTGGAATTATATTTATATGGTAAATCAGAGAAAAATATATTTTTATGTCGTAAATTAAACGAAATATATATGCTACTGATTCTGCTTTTGAGTTTGAAAAACGGTGGTAGTAAATAAAATGTACTTTTTTACATATTTAACTTGTGAAAGTACAGAGAATTTTATTGAAAATATTTTTATATTGTTAATATAAACTAAATATCTATACAACTGCTTTTGCTTTCAATATTAAGAAGCAGTGCTAGTAAATAAAGTGTAGTTTTAAGGTAGATAGCTGTTTTGTAGAATTTCATGTTTTTACTTGTTGTGAAAGTACGTAGAAATTTTTTGAAATTTTATTAATATTGAAAAGTAAATGAAATATTTATGCTTCTGCTTCTGTTTCCGATTCCAAGAAACAATGCTAGTGAAAAAATGTAGGTTTAAGCTTCGAAAGCTGTTTTGTAGAATTTTAAGTTTTAACTTGTGAAAGTATGTAGAATTTTTCTGGAATTATATTTATATGGTAAATCAGAGAAAAATATATTTTTATGTCGTAAATTAAACGAAATATATATGCTACTGATTCTGATTTTGAGTTTGAAAAACGGTGGTAGTAAATAAAATGTACTTTTTTACATATTTAACTTGTGAAAGTACAGAGAATTTTATTGAAAATATTTTTATATTGTTAATATAAACTAAATATCTATACAACTGCTTTTGCTTTTAATATTAAGAAGCAGTGCTAGTAAATAAAGTGTAGTTTTAAGCTAGATAGCTGTTTTGTAGAATTTCATGTTTTTACTTGTTGTGAAAGTACGTAGAAATTTTTTGAAATTTTATTAATATTGAAAAGTAAATGAAATATTTATGCTTCTGCTTCTGTTTCCGATTCCAAGAAACAATGCTAGTGAAAAAATGTAGGTTTAAGCTTCGAAAGCTGTTTTGTAGAATTTTAAGTTTTAACTTGTGAAAGTATGTAGAATTTTTCTGGAATTATATTTATATGGTAAATCAGAGAAAAATATATTTTTATGTCGTAAATTAAACGAAATATATATGCTACTGATTCTGCTTTTGAGTTTGAAAAACGGTGGTAGTAAATAAAATGTACTTTTTTACATATTTAACTTGTGAAAGTACAGAGAATTTTATTGAAAATATTTTTATATTGTTAATATAAACTAAATATCTATACAACTGCTTTTGCTTTCAATATTAAGAAGCAGTGCTAGTAAATAAAGTGTAGTTTTAAGGTAGATAGCTGTTTTGTAGAATTTCATGTTTTTACTTGTTGTGAAAGTACGTAGAAATTTTTTGAAATTTTATTAATATTGAAAAGTAAATGAAATATTTATGCTTCTGCTTCTGTTTCCGATTCCAAGAAACAATGCTAGTGAAAAAATGTAGGTTTAAGCTTCGAAAGCTGTTTTGTAGAATTTTAAGTTTTAACTTGTGAAAGTATGTAGAATTTTTCTGGAATTATATTTATATGGTAAATCAGAGAAAAATATATTTTTATGTCGTAAATTAAACGAAATATATATGCTACTGATTCTGCTTTTGAGTTTGAAAAACGGTGGTAGTAAATAAAATGTACTTTTTTACATATTTAACTTGTGAAAGTACAGAGAATTTTATTGAAAATATTTTTATATTGTTAATATAAACTAAATATCTATACAACTGCTTTTGCTTTCAATATTAAGAAGCAGTGCTAGTAAATAAAGTGTAGTTTTAAGGTAGATAGCTGTTTTGTAGAATTTCATGTTTTTACTTGTTGTGATAGTACGTAGAAATTTTATTAATATTGAAAAGTAAATGAAATATTTATGCTTTTGCTTCTGTTTCCGATTCCAAGAAACAGTGCTAGTAAAAAAATGTAGGTTTAAGCTTCGAAAACTGTTTTGTAGAATTTTAGGTTTTAACTTGTGAAAGTATGTAGAATTTTTCTAAAATTATATTTATATGCTAAATCAGAGAAAAATATATTTTTATTAAATTAAACGAAATATATATGCTACTGTTTCTGCTGTCGATTCTAAAAAACGGTAGTAGTAAATAAAGTATACTTTTTTAAATGTTTAATTTGTGAAAGTACGTGGAATATTTTTGAAAGCACATGATATAATGGTCAACGAATAATAGTTTTTATATCTTGTTAATTTAATATTAAGATAAACCAATTTAATAACTGAATTAATTGTGTTAACGTATTTTAGTAAGAAATGATTGAATTATTATTGTAGTTAAATTTTACAAGTTATTTCTCAGTAATATGTAAAAATAATTTTTTTTAAATATATTTTTTTGTAAATATCACTTAATTGTGCCAACATAACAACTTAAGTTTTAATAAAATTTTATGAAATTTTATAATGTAATCTTTATTTTCATTAGAATGTTATATAGATTACGTAATGATTAAATTTATTGGACGAATATTAAATTATATAAAGTATTAAACCATAAATTTAAACTACATATACTAAATAACGTAAAGCGCTATAATAACAATTGCCCAGTTATGTAAAAAGACGACTCGACAAATACTCGATCTAAAAGTCTGGTGTTGTCCAAGTTTGATCTTTTTGCATTGTGGTTGAGATTTATATTATATATTTTATTTTCTAACATTTCTATCTTCAAAAATGTTGGTAGTAATTGTTAAGAAATATAAAATTATGTATATATAAAACCACAATTATTTTTTGTATCGTAAGATACAGATCACACAGCGAGATCGCGGATTTTGCAAGGCGTTTACACGTTTGGCGATCCACATGCGATCAAACTAATAAAATTTGATTTCAATCAAATTTTTCATTTTTTGCGACAACTCTCTTCTGTCCGAGCGGGAATTTCTATTCGTAACGATTCTTTCGAGTACACCGTGTCGCTTTATATCTAGCGAAGGGTCGAGAGAATGTTCGAAATTTTTTGCCGGTAGGCGTTTATATAAAACATGACAAAGTAGTTACATTTAAAACTAGCTCTCTGTTATGTAATATATTGTCTGTCCGGTTTTTATATGTAATATAAGAGATAATACAAATACGATTGTCTTGTCTTCTATAAATATCATATATACCTTATCTCCTATTAAGCGTGGCGTGCGAAAAGTTTAACTTTTCATGTACGCAAAATTCAACACGCACTAGGAAAAGAATATGATAGAGATTTGACACATCGGTCTTTTGTTTCTCTTGAATTGCAAATTTGTAATACTAGAGGAGACTGATAATCTCTGTTATTCTTTTTCGAATGACGGAACAACAGCTCCCTGGTTGATCCTGCCAGTAGTCATATGCTTGTCTCAAAGATTAAGCCATGCATGTCTCAGTACAAGCCAAATTAAGGTGAAACCGCGAAAGGCTCATTAAATCAGTTATGGTTCCTTAGATCGTACCCACATTTACTTGGATAACTGTGGTAATTCTAGAGCTAATACATGCAAACAGAGCTCCGACCGGAGACGGAAGGAGCGCTTTTATTAGATCAAAACCAATCGGTGGCGAGCTTGCTCGACATCGTAATACTTGGTGACTCTGAATAACTTTACGCTGATCGCACGGTCTCGCACCGGCGACGCATCTTTCAAATGTCTGCCTTATCAACTGTCGATGGTAGGTTCTGCGCCTACCATGGTTGTAACGGGTAACGGGGAATCAGGGTTCGATTCCGGAGAGGGAGCCTGAGAAACGGCTACCACATCCAAGGAAGGCAGCAGGCGCGCAAATTACCCACTCCCGGCACGGGGAGGTAGTGACGAAAAATAACGATACGGGACTCATCCGAGGCCCCGTAATCGGAATGAGTACACTCTAAACCCTTTAACGAGGATCAATTGGAGGGCAAGTCTGGTGCCAGCAGCCGCGGTAATTCCAGCTCCAATAGCGTATATTAAAGTTGTTGCGGTTAAAAAGCTCGTAGTCGAATCTGTGTCCCGCGTCGCTGGTTCATCGTACGCGGTGTCAACTGGCGTGTCGCGGGACGTCCTGCCGGTGGGCTTAGCTCGCAAGGGCGGCCCAACTCAATCCCGCCGCGGTGCTCTTCACTGAGTGTCGAGGTGGGCCGGCACGTTTACTTTGAACAAATTAGAGTGCTTAAAGCAGGCTAAAACTTCGCCTGAATACTGTGTGCATGGAATAATGGAATAGGACCTCGGTTCTATTTTGTTGGTTTTCGGAACCCCGAGGTAATGATTAATAGGAACGGATGGGGGCATTCGTATTGCGACGTTAGAGGTGAAATTCTTGGATCGTCGCAAGACGGACAGAAGCGAAAGCATTTGCCAAAAACGCTTTCATTGATCAAGAACGAAAGTTAGAGGTTCGAAGGCGATCAGATACCGCCCTAGTTCTAACCATAAACGATGCCAGCTAGCGATCCGCCGACGTTCCTCCGATGACTCGGCGGGCAGCTTCCGGGAAACCAAAGCTTTTGGGTTCCGGGGGAAGTATGGTTGCAAAGCTGAAACTTAAAGGAATTGACGGAAGGGCACCACCAGGAGTGGAGCCTGCGGCTTAATTTGACTCAACACGGGAAACCTCACCAGGCCCGGACACCGGAAGGATTGACAGATTGAGAGCTCTTTCTTGATTCGGTGGGTGGTGGTGCATGGCCGTTCTTAGTTGGTGGAGCGATTTGTCTGGTTAATTCCGATAACGAACGAGACTCTAGCCTGCTAACTAGGCGTATTTCGACATCCCAAAGGCCCGCCGGTGATGGGTTTCGGCCCCCACTGCGCGCGGTTTTTACTGTCGGCGTACAAACAATTCTTCTTAGAGGGACAGGCGGCTTCTAGCCGCACGAGATTGAGCAATAACAGGTCTGTGATGCCCTTAGATGTTCTGGGCCGCACGCGCGCTACACTGAAGGAATCAGCGTGTCCTCCCTGGCCGAGCGGCCCGGGTAACCCGCTGAACCTCCTTCGTGCTAGGGATTGGGGCTTGCAATTGTTCCCCATGAACGAGGAATTCCCAGTAAGCGCGAGTCATAAGCTCGCGTTGATTACGTCCCTGCCCTTTGTACACACCGCCCGTCGCTACTACCGATTGAATGATTTAGTGAGGTCTTCGGACTGAGCGCGGTGGCGTTTCGGCGTCGTCGATGCTTCGGAAAGATGACCAAACTTGATCATTTAGAGGAAGTAAAAGTCGTAACAAGGTTTCCGTAGGTGAACCTGCGGAAGGATCATTACAGTGTTTGTCAACTTACGACAAGTCTGTTATAAATATTTGAACTATATATCGTTTTACTTGCATATGCTGTCATTAGAACGTCCGTTATTAAACGCATACGATCTTTTGAGGTATAGAATGCGAAATAAACGAAATGTTTTTAGGAACTAAAGTTAGAAACAATTATATTATTTATATTTTTGTTTACTTTAAAGTTCTAAAAAAAACAAAGTTGTCGATGAGGTCTAATATTAAT
>CAXIIO010001310.1:7500-12500 GCA_964028335.1 Altica lythri | reverse complement strand
AAAAACTGCTATACAAAGTCAAGTAAATGCAATTTTTAATTGCACACTATTAAGTAACTTTCCATCGTCCCAAAATATGTTACAAAACACTATTTTAACGCCAAATATATAGCAACATTTGCGTGGCTATTTTACAATTATTGTACTATCGTAAAATAAACGCAGAAACGTAAATCCGCTTCCTGGTTTATCAGTGCTTTCTAATAGACTCTGTACATGACACGATTACTAGTATTACTTTAAACTTCTCATCATGCCATACTGTGTGGTTGTATTATTGTATTGTATACACTGACTTTGTCAAAAGTGTTAAGGTGTATGAAGATTCTACCAAAAAAATATTATAGTTTCTTTGCCATTTTCCTTACGATATAGTCATGATGTGTGACAACAGTTAAATTGTTATCTACTATGAAGTCTAGGTATTTAAACTTCGTTTTAAATTCAATTGTGCATGACCTATCTACTATCACATATTTAACTTGTGAAAGTACAAAGAATTTTATTAAAAATATTTCTATATTGTTAATAAAACGAAATATCTATACCACTGCTTTTGTGTTTAATACTTAGAAGCAGTGTTTATAAATAAAGTGTAGTTTAAGGTAGATAGCTGTTTTGTAGAATTTTATGTTTTTACTTGCTGTGAAAATACGTAGAAATTTGTTGAAAATATATTTATATGGTAAATTAAACGAAATGTGTATGCTACTGTTTCTGCTGTCAATTCTATAAAACGGTAGCAGTAAGTAAAGTGTACTTTTTCACATATTTGTAACTTGTGAAAGTACAGAGAATTTTATTGAAAATATTTTAATATTGTTAATAAAACCAAATATGTAGAATTTTAAGTTTTAACTTGTGAAAGTATGTAGAATTTTTCTAAAATTATATTTATATGCTAAATCAGAGAAAAATATATTTTTATTAAATTAAACGAAATATATATGCTACTGTTTCTGCTGTCGATTCTAAAAAACGGTAGTAGTAAATAAAATGTACTTTTTTACATATTTAACTTGTGAAAGTACGGAGAATTTTATTGAAAATATTTTGATGTTGTTAATAAAACTAAATATCTATACAACTGCTTTTGCTTTTAATATTAAGAAGCAGTGCTAGTAAATAAAGTGTAGTTTTAAGCTAGATAGCTGTTTTGTAGAATTTCATGTTTTTACTTGTTGTGAAAGTACGTAGAAATTTTTTGAAATTTTATTAATATTGAAAAGTAAATGAAATATTTATGCTTCTGCTTCTGTTTCCGATTCCAAGAAACAATGCTAGTGAAAAAATTTAGGTTTAAGCTTCGAAAGCTGTTTTGTAGAATTTTAAGTTTTAACTTGTGAAAGTATGTAGAATTTTTCTGGAATTATATTTATATGGTAAATCAGAGAAAAATATATTTTTATGTCGTAAATTAAACGAAATATATATGCTACTGATTCTGATTTTGAGTTTGAAAAACGGTGGTAGTAAATAAAATGTACTTTTTTACATATTTAACTTGTGAAAGTACAGAGAATTTTATTGAAAATATTTTTATATTGTTAATATAAACTAAATATCTATACAACTGCTTTTGCTTTTAATATTAAGAAGCAGTGCTAGTAAATAAAGTGTAGTTTTAAGCTAGATAGCTGTTTTGTAGAATTTCATGTTTTTACTTGTTGTGAAAGTACGTAGAAATTTTTTGAAATTTTATTAATATTGAAAAGTAAATGAAATATTTATGCTTCTGCTTCTGTTTCCGATTCCAAGAAACAATGCTAGTGAAAAAATGTAGGTTTAAGCTTCGAAAACTGTTTTGTAGAATTTTAAGTTTTAACTTGTGAAAGTATGTAGAATTTTTCTAAAATTATATTTATATGCTAAATCAGAGAAAAATATATTTTTATTAAATTAAACGAAATATATATGCTACTGTTTCTGCTGTCGATTCTAAAAAACGGTAGTAGTAAATAAAATGTACTTTTTTACATATTTAACTTGTGAAAGTACGGAGAATTTTATTGAAAATATTTTGATGTTGTTAATAAAACTAAATATCTATACAACTGCTTTTGCTTTTAATATTAAGAAGCAGTGCTAGTAAATAAAATGTAGTTTTAAGCTAGATAGCTGTTTTGTAGAATTTCATGTTTTTACTTGTTGTGAAAGTACGTAGAAATTTTTTGAAATTTTATTAATATTGAAAAGTAAATGAAATATTTATGCTTCTGCTTCTGTTTCCGATTCCAAGAAACAATGCTAGTGAAAAAATGTAGGTTTAAGCTTCGAAAGCTGTTTTGTAGAATTTTAAGTTTTAACTTGTGAAAGTATGTAGAATTTTTCTGGAATTATATTTATATGGTAAATCAGAGAAAAATATATTTTTATGTCGTAAATTAAACGAAATATATATGCTACTGATTCTGCTTTTGAGTTTGAAAAACGGTGGTAGTAAATAAAATGTACTTTTTTACATATTTAACTTGTGAAAGTACAGAGAATTTTATTGAAAATATTTTTATATTGTTAATATAAACTAAATATCTATACAACTGCTTTTGCTTTCAATATTAAGAAGCAGTGCTAGTAAATAAAGTGTAGTTTTAAGGTAGATAGCTGTTTTGTAGAATTTCATGTTTTTACTTGTTGTGAAAGTACGTAGAAATTTTTTGAAATTTTATTAATATTGAAAAGTAAATGAAATATTTATGCTTCTGCTTCTGTTTCCGATTCCAAGAAACAATGCTAGTGAAAAAATGTAGGTTTAAGCTTCGAAAGCTGTTTTGTAGAATTTTAAGTTTTAACTTGTGAAAGTATGTAGAATTTTTCTGGAATTATATTTATATGGTAAATCAGAGAAAAATATATTTTTATGTCGTAAATTAAACGAAATATATATGCTACTGATTCTGATTTTGAGTTTGAAAAACGGTGGTAGTAAATAAAATGTACTTTTTTACATATTTAACTTGTGAAAGTACAGAGAATTTTATTGAAAATATTTTTATATTGTTAATATAAACTAAATATCTATACAACTGCTTTTGCTTTTAATATTAAGAAGCAGTGCTAGTAAATAAAGTGTAGTTTTAAGCTAGATAGCTGTTTTGTAGAATTTCATGTTTTTACTTGTTGTGAAAGTACGTAGAAATTTTTTGAAATTTTATTAATATTGAAAAGTAAATGAAATATTTATGCTTCTGCTTCTGTTTCCGATTCCAAGAAACAATGCTAGTGAAAAAATGTAGGTTTAAGCTTCGAAAGCTGTTTTGTAGAATTTTAAGTTTTAACTTGTGAAAGTATGTAGAATTTTTCTGGAATTATATTTATATGGTAAATCAGAGAAAAATATATTTTTATGTCGTAAATTAAACGAAATATATATGCTACTGATTCTGCTTTTGAGTTTGAAAAACGGTGGTAGTAAATAAAATGTACTTTTTTACATATTTAACTTGTGAAAGTACAGAGAATTTTATTGAAAATATTTTTATATTGTTAATATAAACTAAATATCTATACAACTGCTTTTGCTTTCAATATTAAGAAGCAGTGCTAGTAAATAAAGTGTAGTTTTAAGGTAGATAGCTGTTTTGTAGAATTTCATGTTTTTACTTGTTGTGAAAGTACGTAGAAATTTTTTGAAATTTTATTAATATTGAAAAGTAAATGAAATATTTATGCTTCTGCTTCTGTTTCCGATTCCAAGAAACAATGCTAGTGAAAAAATGTAGGTTTAAGCTTCGAAAGCTGTTTTGTAGAATTTTAAGTTTTAACTTGTGAAAGTATGTAGAATTTTTCTGGAATTATATTTATATGGTAAATCAGAGAAAAATATATTTTTATGTCGTAAATTAAACGAAATATATATGCTACTGATTCTGCTTTTGAGTTTGAAAAACGGTGGTAGTAAATAAAATGTACTTTTTTACATATTTAACTTGTGAAAGTACAGAGAATTTTATTGAAAATATTTTTATATTGTTAATATAAACTAAATATCTATACAACTGCTTTTGCTTTCAATATTAAGAAGCAGTGCTAGTAAATAAAGTGTAGTTTTAAGGTAGATAGCTGTTTTGTAGAATTTCATGTTTTTACTTGTTGTGATAGTACGTAGAAATTTTATTAATATTGAAAAGTAAATGAAATATTTATGCTTTTGCTTCTGTTTCCGATTCCAAGAAACAGTGCTAGTAAAAAAATGTAGGTTTAAGCTTCGAAAACTGTTTTGTAGAATTTTAGGTTTTAACTTGTGAAAGTATGTAGAATTTTTCTAAAATTATATTTATATGCTAAATCAGAGAAAAATATATTTTTATTAAATTAAACGAAATATATATGCTACTGTTTCTGCTGTCGATTCTAAAAAACGGTAGTAGTAAATAAAGTATACTTTTTTAAATGTTTAATTTGTGAAAGTACGTGGAATATTTTTGAAAGCACATGATATAATGGTCAACGAATAATAGTTTTTATATCTTGTTAATTTAATATTAAGATAAACCAATTTAATAACTGAATTAATTGTGTTAACGTATTTTAGTAAGAAATGATTGAATTATTATTGTAGTTAAATTTTACAAGTTATTTCTCAGTAATATGTAAAAATAATTTTTTTTAAATATATTTTTTTGTAAATATCACTTAATTGTGCCAACATAACAACTTAAGTTTTAATAAAATTTTATGAAATTTTATAATGTAATCTTTATTTTCATTAGAATGTTATATAGATTACGTAATGATTAAATTTATTGGACGAATATTAAATTATATAAAGTATTAAACCATAAATTTAAACTACATATACTAAATAACGTAAAGCGCTATAATAACAATTGCCCAGTTATGTAAAAAGACGACTCGACAAATACTCGATCTAAAAGTCTGGTGTTGTCCAAGTTTGATCTTTTTGCATTGTGGTTGAGATTTATATTATATATTTTATTTTCTAACATTTCTATCTTCAAAAATGTTGGTAGTAATTGTTAAGAAATATAAAATTATGT
>CAXIIO010001310.1:0-5000 GCA_964028335.1 Altica lythri | reverse complement strand
CGGAAGGATCATTACAGTGTTTGTCAACTTACGACAAGTCTGTTATAAATATTTGAACTATATATCGTTTTACTTGCATATGCTGTCATTAGAACGTCCGTTATTAAACGCATACGATCTTTTGAGGTATAGAATGCGAAATAAACGAAATGTTTTTAGGAACTAAAGTTAGAAACAATTATATTATTTATATTTTTGTTTACTTTAAAGTTCTAAAAAAAACAAAGTTGTCGATGAGGTCTAATATTAATATGTATATACCAATTTGTCTTGATAAAAATTGGGTACCAAGAAAAATAACAAATTCGTATCCATCTGTTATTCAGATAAAAAAACGAATAATTTTTTTCTAAGGAATTCAAAATCGTAGAATGCGATATATTATTCCGACGGTGTTGAAAGTTTTTCGCCCAAATTGTCAAGATGGTAAAAATGCATGTACTCATTGGTGACGAAATTAAGAGGAAATACTTGTGCACGTTTACTCCGTGTACGCCTCGTTTGTAAAACACGGCGTTACAAATGGAGAAATTCGTAAGTACATAATTTTCTCTTATCATTTTTTTTTTAATACATTTTTCACGATATTTTATAAGACGTATAGTTTCTTTAAACGAAAACTTATACTTTCGTATGGAAACACGTTTAATGTTAAAACGATTACCCTGAACGGTGAATCACTTGGCTCGTGGGTCGATGAAGAACGCAGCTAATTGCGCGTCAACTTGTGAACTGCAGGACACATGAACATCGACATTTCGAACGCACATTGCGGTCCTCGGATACTCGTTCCTGGACCACTCCTGGCTGAGGGTCGTATCAAATTAAAAAGACTGTTCGATTTTTTTTTTTTGAAAAAAATTGTCGGAACGCGTTGGATGTAGATGCGTTTATTTTTAACGCAACATCTTAAATTGCGATAGCAACGTATAAAATTTGTATAAATTTTATACGTGTATTGTACACAACGTATCGAACATAAAAATGCGTAAATCTATATGTCTTTTAAATGTAGTAGAATTACGTACACGATCGTCGTGTCCGAGAAATCTTCTCAAAGACGACGTCTGATCTGTGTTTCTATATGGCATTTAATTATTGGACATTGATTTTAAAATGCATAGTTTGGTACTTAAATATCATCTATCGACCTCAGAGCAGGTGAGACTACCCGCTGAATTTAAGCATATTACTAAGCGGAGGAAAAGAAACTAACTAGGATTCCCTCAGTAGCTGCGAGCGAACAGGGAAAAGCCCAGTACCGAATCCCGTGGCCGACATCGACCACCGGGAAATGTGGTGTTAGGGAGGATTCATTATCCCGAGATTGTGCGGCGCGTCCAAGTCCTTCTTGAACGGGGCCACAGCCCATAGAGGGTGCCAGGCCCGTAGTGACCGCTGCCAATTGCGGGAGAATCTCTCCTCAGAGTCGGGTTGCTTGAGAGTGCAGCCCTAAGTGGGTGGTAAACTCCATCTAAGGCTAAATATGACCACGAGACCGATAGCGAACAAGTACCGTGAGGGAAAGTTGAAAAGCACTTTGAAGAGAGAGTTCAAGAGTACGTGAAACCGTTCAGGGGTAAACCTGAGAAACCCGAAAGGTCGAAAGAGGAAATTCATTCGCGTCTCTACTGTCGGAGTTGAAAGTTTGTGTGACGGATTACGTTTACGTCGTCCGCGCCTCTCGTTCTTCGAACCGATGTGGAACGCGTGCACTTTTCCTCTAGTAGGACGTCGCGATCCGTTGGGTGTCTGTCTAAGACTTGGGGTGGAGCCCACATGGCTTTTGTCGCGTGGACCCTCGATGTTCCGACAGACTCGCTCGACGGTATGCTAAAGGCGCGGGGCCGCTACTCAGTTAGCGTTCGGCCCGTAGCAAGCACGTTCTGTGTTTGACGGTGATCGGACCTGGTGCCGATTCTGTCCCAGAACGACTGTTGGTTGCGGTGTTCTCGAACAGACCTCGTTGAAACGCCGATCAGCGACGCTATAGCTTTGGGTACTTTCAGGACCCGTCTTGAAACACGGACCAAGGAGTCTAGCATGTGCGCGAGTCATTGGGACATGACTAAACCTAAAGGCGTAATGAAAGTAAAGGTTTACCTTGCGTAGACCGAGGGAGGATGGGTGGTTTGCCCTTAAAGTGGCCACTCCGCACTCCCGGGGCGTCTCATTCTCATTGCGAGAAGAGGCGCACCAAGAGCGTACACGCTGGGACCCGAAAGATGGTGAACTATGCCTGGTCAGGACGAAGTCAGGGGAAACCCTGATGGAGGTCCGTAGCGATTCTGACGTGCAAATCGATCGTCGGAACTGGGTATAGGGGCGAAAGACTAATCGAACCATCTAGTAGCTGGTTCCCTCCGAAGTTTCCCTCAGGATAGCTGGCGCTCGTTGCGTACGAGTTTCATCCGGTAAAGCGAATGATTAGAGGCATTGGGGTCGAAACGACCTCAACCTATTCTCAAACTTTAAATGGGTGAGATCTCCGGCTTGCTCGAACTATTGAAGCCGTGAGACTCGAATCAGAGTGCCAAGTGGGCCATTTTTGGTAAGCAGAACTGGCGCTGTGGGATGAACCAAACGTCGAGTTAAAGCGCCTAAATCGACGCTTATGGGATACCATGAAAGGCGTTGGTAACTTAAGACAGCAGGACGGTGGCCATGGAAGTCGGAATCCGCCAAGGAGTGTGTAACAACTCACCTGCCGAAGTTACTAGCCCTGAAAATGGATGGCGCTGAAGCGTCGTGCTTATACTCGACCGTCAGCGGCATGTGCGGTACTGCTTATAGTTTACTATAAGCGACCATGAAGCCCTGACGAGTAGGAGGGTCGCGGCGGTGTGCGCAGAAGGGCTGGCCGTGAGGCCGTCTGGAGCCGCCGTCGGTGCAGATCTTGGTGGTAGTAGCAAATACTCCAGCGAGGCCCTGGAGGACTGACGTGGAGAAGGGTTTCGTGTGAACAGCCGTTGCACACGAGTCAGTCGATCCTAAGCCCTAGGCGAAAGCCGATGTTGATGTGGTGTAGCTTAATTTATTCAAATTTATTATTATGAATGATAAGTATGTACACACCCGTCGGGCGAAAGGGAATCCGGTTCCTATTCCGGAACCCGGCAGCGGAACCGTCAAAAAGTCGGGCCCTCGCAAGAGAGTTCGTCGGGGCAACCCAAAAGGACCTGGAGACGCCGTCGGGAGATCCGGGAAGAGTTTTCTTTTCTGCATAAGCGTTCGAGTTCCATGGAATCCTCTAGCAGGGAGATATGGTTTGGAACGCGAAGAGCACCGCAGTTGCAGCGGTGTCCGGATCTTCCCCTCGGACCTTGAAAATCCAGGAGAGGGCCACGTGGAGGCGTCGCGCCGGTTCGTACCCATATCCGCAGCAGGTCTCCAAGGTGAAGAGCCTCTAGTCGATAGAATAATGTAGGTAAGGGAAGTCGGCAAATTGGATCCGTAACTTCGGGATAAGGATTGGCTCTGAGGATCGGGGCGTGTCGGGCTTGGCGAGGAAGCGGGTCGCGGCTGACGTGCCGGGCCTGTGCGAGGTGAAGTGTCTGATTCCGCAAGGATGAGGATATGGATCCGAGTTCGGTCCCGTGCCTTGGCCTCCCGCGGAACCGTCTTGCTGCGAGGCTCTGGTTTACCTTCGCGGGTGACTAGATGTCCTCTTCGGCCGCCATTCAACGGTCAGCTCAGAACTGGCACGGACTAGGGGAATCCGACTGTCTAATTAAAACAAAGCATTGTGATGGCCCCAGCGGGTGTTGACACAATGTGATTTCTGCCCAGTGCTCTGAATGTCAAAGTGAAGAAATTCAAGCAAGCGCGGGTAAACGGCGGGAGTAACTATGACTCTCAGCTTACCATCAAAGTAAAAGCTGACATGTGTGATGTAGCTTCCATCGAAAAATTGGCTTACCAATTACGATATGAAGGAAGTGTCCATATGCAAACGAAAGCAGCTTTGTGTACAAATCCATTAAGTTTGAATAAGAGTGCGAGTAAAGTCTTTGACTTAAAACTCGAGCTCTTATGAAAACTTAAAGGATTAACACAGCTCATAGTTACTTAAGAGAGTACCGTGACGAGGTCCCGTCGCACGTTCTGCTGACAATAGTTGGTGGGAGAACAAAAGCTCTCTAGATTGCCTAAAGACTGAACATAGATTCACTGGGTTCGTGGACAAATGTTATACAGTCAGAACATCTAGGCGAACGAGCTACCTGTAGAATGCCAACTATAGGGAAATACGCTCAAGATGGGAAGCTGGCAATTTACTATCTGCTAACGCGGTTCACGGCGCGTTCCCATACGGCATAAAAGACAGTCGGTTATGCCCAAGTCCATCCTAAAGTCCTAAAGGATGAGCATGAATACAGGTTCATAAGATCAGTACCTAAGTGGTTCGAACATCTTGAAC
The DNA here is from genome assembly GCA_964028335.1 of Altica lythri. Taxonomy (NCBI): domain Eukaryota; kingdom Metazoa; phylum Arthropoda; class Insecta; order Coleoptera; family Chrysomelidae; genus Altica; species Altica lythri. The sequence goes on along the minus strand of CAXIIO010001310.1, from coordinate 580 downwards.
CAAAGTAGGCATCTGCCCGTCAAATAAGATCCAATCAACGCTGAACATCCCCAGACGGGACAGCTAGGGAATCTCAAATCTGCGCAACGAGGAAGTGTATATCTGTTGAAACATCTTTCACGAGCCATGTCGTAAGGGACTTGTCTTCGGACTCTCGAGAAAGCAACAGATAGAAACACTAACTTGGATAGCAGTGCAGAACCTAAGGTTCGTCGGAGAACCGTTTCTGGCGGCGTTGGCTAGAAGCATTACAAAAGACAAATTCTTACACATGGAAAGTCAGATAATGCAGCCTCGGACCGGACAGGTGGACTCCGGAAATACGTCCCCACAAGAAACTGATCTCACGGAAACGAACATGGCAAACCCTATGGCTAACCCTAATCAAGAGAGCTACCTACGCCTCTATCCCTTGGACAATAGTTCAAGTGTAGGCGGAGTAGAAATTGAGCAGCCAAGTGGCAGGGTCCGGATTAACTATCCCCTTCATCAAGACCTAAGATGCGCAATTGCGGGCTGCGATTTAACATTCATAGGTACGCGAGCATATGTCAAACATATACTCAATGCGCACCCAAAA
>CAXIIO010001309.1:0-183339 GCA_964028335.1 Altica lythri | reverse complement strand
CCTAACCTAACCTAACCTAACCTAACCTAACCTAACTAACCTAACCTAACCTAACCTAACCTAACCTAACCTAACCTAACTAACCTAACCTAACCTAACCTAACCTAACCTAACCTAACCTAACCTAAACCTAACCTAACCTAACCTAACCTAACCTAACCTAACCTAACCTAACCTAACCTAACCTAACCTAACCTAACCTAACCTAACCTAACCTAACCTAACCTAACCTAACCTAACCTAACCTAACCTAACCTAACCTAACCTAACCTAACCTAACCTAACCTAACCTAACCTAACCTAACCTAACCTAACCTAACCTAACCTAACCTAACCTAACCTAACCTAACCTAACCTAACCTAACCTAACCTAACCTAACCTAACCTAACCTAACCTAACCTAACCTAACCTAACCTAACCTAACCTAACCTAACCTAACCTAACCTAACCTAACCTAACCTAACCTAACCTAACCTAACCTAACCTAACCTAACCTAACCTAACCTAACCTAACCTAACCTAACCTAACCTAACCTAACCTAACCTAACCTAACCTAACCTAACCTAACCTAACCTAACCTAACCTAACCTAACCTAACCTAACCTAACCTAACCTAACCTAACCTAACCTAACCTAACCTAACCTAACCTAACCTAACCTAACCTAACCTAACCTAACCTAACCTAACCTAACCTAACCTAACCTAACCTAACCTAACCTAACCTAACCTAACCTAACCTAACCTAACCTAACCTAACCTAACCTAACCTAACCTAACCTAACCTAACCTAACCTAACCTAACCTAACCTAACCTAACCTAACCTAACCTAACCTAACCTAACCTAACCTAACCTAACCTAACCTAACCTAACCTAACCTAACCTAACCTAACCTAACCTAACCTAACCTAACCTAACCTAACCTAACCTAACCTAACCTAACCTAACCTAACCTAACCTAACCTAACCTAACCTAACCTAACCTAACCTAACCTAACCTAACCTAACCTAACCTAACCTAACCTAACCTAACCTAACCTAACCTAACCTAACCTAACCTAACCTAACCTAACCTAACCTAACCTAACCTAACCTAACCTAACCTAACCTAACCTAACCTAACCTAACCTAACCTAACCTAACCTAACCTAACCTAACCTAACCTAACCTAACCTAACCTAACCTAACCTAACCTAACCTAACCTAACCTAACCTAACCTAACCTAACCTAACCTAACCTAACCTAACCTAACCTAACCTAACCTAACCTAACCTAACCTAACCTAACCTAACCTAACCTAACCTAACCTAACCTAACCTAACCTAACCTAACCTAACCTAACCTAACCTAACCTAACCTAACCTAACCTAACCTAACCTAACCTAACCTAACCTAACCTAACCTAACCTAACCTAACCTAACCTAACCTAACCTAACCTAACCTAACCTAACCTAACCTAACCTAACCTAACCTAACCTAACCTAACCTAACCTAACCTAACCTAACCTAACCTAACCTAACCTAACCTAACCTAACCTAACCTAACCTAACCTAACCTAACCTAACCTAACCTAACCTAACCTAACCTAACCTAACCTAACCTAACCTAACCTAACCTAACCTAACCTAACCTAACCTAACCTAACCTAACCTAACCTAACCTAACCTAACCTAACCTAACCTAACCTAACCTAACCTAACCTAACCTAACCTAACCTAACCTGGGCAAACCTGAGCAAACCTCGGCAAACCTGAGCAAACCTGGGCAAACCTGGGCGAAAACGGTCAAACCTGGGCAAACCTGGGCAAAACCGGTCAAACCTGGGCAAACCTGGGCAAACCTGGGCAAACCTGGGCAAAACCGAGCAAACCTGGACCAAAATGGGCAAACCTGGACGAAAACGGTCAAACCTGGGCAAACCTGAGCAAACCTGGGCACACCTGAGCAAACCTGGGCAAACCTGGGCGAAAACGGTCAAACCTGGGCAAACCTGGGCAAACCTGGGCAAACCTGAGCAAACATGGGCAAACCTGGGCGAAAACGGTCAAACCTAAGCAAAACTGGGCAAAACTGGGCGAAAACGGTCAAACCTGGGCAAAACTGAGCAAACCTGGGCAAAAACAGTCAAACCTGGGCAAACCTGGGCAAAAACAGTCAAACCTGGGCAAACCTGGGCAAAACCGAACAAACCTGGACCAAAATGGGCAAACCTGGGCAAAAATGGGCAAACCTGGGCAAAAATGGGAAAACCGGGGAAAAAATTATCAAACCTGGACAAAAACCGGTCAAACCTGGTCAAACTTGGGAATAAACTTGGGAATAACCTTGGGGAAAAAACTTGGGAAAAAACTTGGGAAAAAACTTGGAAAAAAACTTGGGAAAAAAACTTGGGAAAAAAACGTGGAAAAATTTGGGGAAAAAACTTTGGGAAAAAACCTTGGGAAAAAACTTGGGAAAAAAACTTGGGAAAAAAACTTGGGGAAAAAACTTGGGGAAAAAACTTGGGGAAAACCTTGGGGAAAACTTGGGGAAAAAATTGGGGAAAAACTTGGGGAAAACTTGGGGAAAAACTTGGGGGAAAACTTGGGTGAAAACTTGGGGAAAAGCTTGGGGGAAAATTTGGGGGAAAATCTTGGGGAAAATTTTGAGAAAAATCTTGAGGAAAATTTTAATTTTAAGAAAAAAAACAGGGGAAATACTTGAGGAAAAACTTGGGGAAAACTTGGGGAAAATTTGGGGAAAAACTTGGGGGGAAACTTGGGGGAAAACTTGGGGAAAATCTTGGAATTTTGAGAAAAATCTTGAGGAAAATTTTAAGAAAAAAACAGGGGAAGAACTTGGGGAAAACTTGGGGAAAAACTTGGGGAAAAACTTGGGGGAAAACTTGGGGAAAATCTTGTGGAAAATTTTGAGAAAAATCTTTAAAAATTTGAAAATTCTAAAAATTTTGAAAATTTTAAAAATTCTTAAAATTTTGAAAATTTGGAAAATTTTTGAAAATTTTAAAAAATTTTGAAAATTTTGAAAAATTTTGAAAATTCTAAAAATTTAAAAATTCTAAAAATTTTGAAAATTGTAAAAATTATGAAAATTTCGAAAATTCTAAAAATTTTGGAAATTCTAAAAATTTTAAAAATTCTAAAATTTTTGAAAATTTTGAAAATTCTAAAAATATTAAAAATTCTGAAAATTTTGAAATTTTGAAAATTCTGAAAATTTGAAGTTTTGAAAATTTAAAAAATTTTAAAATTTGAAAAATTTTAAAAACTAAAAATTTTAAAAATTTGAAAATTTTGAAAATTTGAAAATTCTAAAAATTTTGAAAATTCTAAAAATTTTGAAAATTTTAAAAATTCTAAAAATTTTGAATGAAAATTTTAAAAATTTTGAAAAATTTTGAAAATTTTGAAAAATTTTGAAAATTTGAAAGCTAAAAGTTTTGAAAGTTTTAAAAATTCTAAAAATTATGATAATTTCGAAAATTTTAAAAATTATGAAAATTTCGGAAATTCTAAAATTTTTGAAAATTTTGAAAAATTTTGAAAAATTTGAAAAATTTTGAAAATTTGAAAATTCTAAAAATTTTGAAAATTCTGAAAATTTAAAAATTCTAAAAATTTTGAAAAATTTTGAAAATTTGAAAATTCTAAAAATTTTGAAAATTCTAAATATTTAAAAATTCTAAAAATTTTGAAAATTTTGAAAATTTGAAAAATTTTGAAAATTCTAAAAATTTAAAAATTTGAAAAATTTTAAAAACGAAAAATTTTAAAAATTTGAAAATTTTGAAAATTTGAAAATTCTAAAAATTTTGAAAATTTTAAAAATTCTAAAAATTTTGAATGAAAATTTTGAAAATTTTGAAAAATTTTGAAAATTTTGAAAAATTTTGAAAATTTGAAAACTCGAAGTTTTGAAAGTTTTAAAAATTCTAAAAATTATGATAATTTCGAAAATTTTAAAAATTATGAAAATTTCGGAAATTCTAAAATTTTTGAAAATTTTGAAAAATTTTGAAAAATTTGAAAAATTTTGAAAATTTGAAAATTCTAAAAATTTTGAAAATTCTGAAAATTTAAAAATTCTAAAAATTTTGAAAAATTTTGAAAATTTGAAAATTCTAAAAATTTTGAAAATTCTAAATATTTAAAAATTCTAAAAATTTTGAAAATTTTGAAAATTTGAAAAATTTTGAAAATTCTAAAAATTTAAAAATTCTAAAAATTTAAAAATTCTAAAAATTTTGAAAATTTTGAAAGTTTTGAAAATTCTAAAAATTATGAAAATTTCGAAAATTCTAAAAATTTTGGAAAACAAATCTTTGAAAATTTTGAAAAATTTTGGAAATTCTAAAAATTTTAAAAATTCTAAATTTTTTAAAAATTTTGAAAAATTTTGAAAATTATAAAATTTTTGAAAATTTTGAAAATTCTAAAAATTTTGAAAATTCTGAAAATTTTGAAATTTTGAAAATTCTGAAAATTTTAAAAATCTTAAAAATTTGAAGTTTTGAAAATTTTAAAAATTTGAAAATTTGGAAAATTTGAAAATTCTAAAAATTTTGAAAATTTTAAAAATTTTAAAAATTTTAAAAATTTTGAAAATTTTAAAAATTTTGAAAATTCTAAAAATTCTTGAAAATCCTGAAAATTTTGAAAATTTGGAAAATTTTTGAAAATTTCGAAAATTCTAAAAATTTTGAAAATTTTGAAAAATTTTGAAAATTTTGAAAAATTTTGAAAATTTTGAAAATTTTTGAAAATTTTAAAAAATTTTGAAAATTTTAAAAAATTTTGAAAATTTTGAAAATTTAAAAATTCTAAGAATTTTGAAAATTTGAAAATTCTAAAAGATTTGAAAGTTTTAAAAATTCGAAAAATTATGAAAATTTCGAAAATTCTAAAAATTTTGAAAACTAAAATTTTTGAAAAATTTAAAAATTTTTGAAAAATTTAAAAATTTTTGAAAATTATGAAAATTTTGAAATTTTGAAAATTCTAAAAATTTGAAAAATTTTAAAAATTTGAAAAATTTTAAAAATTTGAAAAATTTAGAAATTTTGAAGTTTTGAAAATTTGAGAAAAATTTTGAAAATTGTTGAAAATTTGAAAAATTTTGAAAATTTGAAAAATTTTGAAAATTTGAAAACTTTTGAAAATTTGAAAAATTTTGAAAATTTGAAAAATTTTGAAAATTTGAAAAATTTTTCAAATTTGAAAAATTTTGAAAATTTAAAAATTTTGAAAATTTGAAAAATTTGGAAAATTTTTGAAAATTTGGAAAATTTTTGAAAATTTGGAAAATTTTTGAAAATTTGGAAAATTTTTGAAAATTTAGAAAAAGACCAGGAAACGTTCGTTAATTCATTTTTGTGACTTTTAGTGTCGCAACACCTTCGGTTTATAAAACTTAAATCTTTGAAACTTAATGAGAGTATAAAAACCATTCCAAACTTTAAATTACGAAATTTATAAAACTAAAATTACAATTTTTATTGAAATTTGTCATGCTTCATAAAATATGTAATTATCCGAGAAAAATGTTTACTTGTTTAAATTAGATTACTGTAATTTAAAACTGGTAATCCTTGTATTGCAATTTGTTATAGTAAAAAAACGAGATGAAAGAAGAGTTTGGTGAATATTACAGACTACGTGTAGAACTTTCTTCACTTGAAGACCGCTTATTTTGGAATTTCTCGGAGTTCAAAATAATAATAAAAAGTGAGAGGTGTCAAAGGACACCCGGATGGAACGAAGTTCCTTTCGATTAATTAGTGAAGGAAAAGTAATTTGTAAACACAACAGACACAAACCTGGGCAAAAAATGATCAAACCTGGGCAAACCTGGGCCAAAAATAAGCAAACCTGGGCAAAAATGAGTAAACCTGGGCAAAAATCAGCAAACCTAGGCAAAAATGAGCAAACCTGGGCAAACCTGGGCAAAAATGAGCAAACCTGGGCAAAAAATGAGCAAACCTGGGCAAAAAATGATCAAACCTGGGCAAACCTGTGCCAAAAATAAGCAAACCTGGGCAAAAATGAGTAAACCTGGGCAAAAATGAGCAAACCTGGGCAAAAAAGGGCAAACCTGGGTAAAAAAGGGCAAATCTGGACAAAAATGAGTAAACCTGGGCAAAAATGGGCAAACCTGGACAAAAATAGGGAAATACTTGGGGGAAAACTTGGGGAAAAATCTTGGGGGAAAATCTTGGGGAATATCTAGGGGAAAATCTTGGAAAATCTTGGGGAAAATCTTGGGGAAAAACTTGGGAAAAAATCTTGGGGAAAATCTTGGGGAAAAGTCTTGGGGAAAAATCTTGGGGAAAAATCTTGGGGAAAAATCTTGGGGAAATCTTGCGGGAAATCTTGGGGAAAATCTTGGGGAAAATCTTGGGGAAATACTTGGGAAAAAATTGGGGAAAAACTTGGGAAAAAACTTGGGGAAAAACTTGGGCAACAACCAAAATGAACCGACAACATCGAGTCAGGATGCGCGAAGATTTGACAGAAGTGGCTACCAAAACAAACCAGATTGTAAAGTTTGCGGAAAGTTCCACAAAGGTGATTGTAAATATGTTAATTATAATTGTTCAATATGTAAAAAGAAAGGACATTTAGCCCAGGTATGTTATAAAGCGAGAATTAATTATATTAATTCAGATCATAGAGATTCAAATAGTGAAATGTCTAGTAATAGTAATGAAAACATTGAAGAGTGTTGGTACAATAGTTTTGATGTAGTAAATAACAATGATAATACCATTATTAATAAGAATCAATCTAAAAATCAGTTAACTAAATTACATTCTTTTAATTGTGAAATTTTTAACATTTGTGAATTTGATAATAAATATAAAGTTAGGGTTGTAATTGAAAATAAAGAGCATATATTTCATATTGACAGCGGTAGTACGATCACAGCAATTAACTATGAACAATTTAACAAATATTTTAGACATCATAAATTAATAAAATCAGAAATTATTTTAAAAAGTTATAATAATTCAATGTTTACTCCTTTAGGTTATTTTAAGGTAGAAATGAGTTATGAAAACAAAATTAGATGTATTCAAATTTATGTTATTGAAAATGGAGGTCCAAAGATCGTTGGTAGAAATTGGTTAGAAGCTTTTGATGTTAGATTTGGGTTAGTAAACCAGATTGATCAGGTAAACAATGAAATTGATAAAATCATAAAAAGTTTTCCAGAGGTAATGACAAAAGAAACGGGTAAGTTTAAATTGGATAAAATAAAGATTTATTTAAAAGAGAATTCAGTACCTATCTTTAGAAAGGCACGACCTGTACCTTTAGCTTTCAAGAAAATGGTATCTGAAGAAATTAATCATTTAGAAAAGGAAGGGATTATAAGAAGGATAGAAACTTCAGAATGGGCAACACCATTGGTGCCGGTGTTAAAGGAAAATGGTAAGATAAGATTATGCGGTGACTATAGTGTTACAGTAAATAAATTTTTGGAAAATATGGAGTATCCGCTGCCAAGGGCAGAAGAAATTTTCTCAAAGTTATATGGAGGCGTTCATTATACAAAACTAGATTTAGGGAGAGCCTATAATCAATTCGAAGTCGATGAAGAGTCAGCTAAAATTTTAACATGGAGTACACCTCAAGGATTATATGCAGTCAATAGACTACCTTTTGGAATTAAAGTAGCTAGCTTTATTTTTCAGAGACATATAGAAGAATTACTAAAAGACATTCCAAATTGTGCAAATTACCTGGATGATATAATAGTAACTGGTAAAAACGTGGAAGAACATTTAAAGACATTAATTACAGTTTTAGAACGATTGAAAAGAGCGGGATTAACATTAAACATTAACAAATGCAAATTTTTTAAGCAGGAAATTGAATATTTAGGTCACACAATTACAAAAGAAGGTTTGAAGACGAGTAGTAAGAAGGTGAAAGCGATTAAAGAAGCTCCTAGACCACAAAATTTAACCGAAGTTAGGTCATTTTTAGGTATGATCAATTATTATTCGAAATTTATTCCAAACACAGCAGCTATTCTAAAACCAATATATAATTTATTAAATAAAAATTCAGAATTTAAGTGGGATGAAAAATGTGACAAAGCATTTATTGAAATTAAAGATATTTTGTCAGCGGAACTGATATTAACACACTTCAACCCAGACCTTCCGATAATATTAACATGTGATGCGAGTATGACAGGGATTTCAGCCGTAATTTCACAAGTTACTCCAAATAATGAAGAGAAGATAATAGCATTTGCTTCAAGAACTTTACAGCCTGCAGAAAAAAATTATCCAATAATACACTTAGAAAGCTTAAGCATTTATTTTGGTTTAGTAAAATTTTATCAATTTTTGTATGGAAAAAAGATTAAGATTAGGACCGACCACAAACCACTAATAACAATATTTCATCCAGAAAAAGGAATTCCACAAATGCATGCAACGAGAATGCAAAGATGGGCAGCGTATTTAAACAGTTTCGATTATGAAATACTAGCTTTTGCCCGCGACTTCGTCTGCGTGTAATTCGAATAAAAGCAAGGTCTTTATGTATCAATAACTGGTGCCCGCGACTTCGTGTGCGCAGTATTAGTATTTCGAGTAGCTTATATTAGCGTGAAAAGAACTAACATTATGACATTAAAATTATAACATACATAATTTTTGGGTCGTATTTGAAAAATGTAACAGTCTGACAATATTGAGATGTTACATTCGCACTGTAATAAAGTAACAATATTGTCAACATAAGAAATACAGTAATTAAGCACTGCAAACCCCTAATCATAGGCCTATAGGTAGCTACTGCAGTATGCTTCTATAAACTATATTTAGCGATTTTTTTCTGTCAAAAAAGTGAACCATAAATACAATAAAAATTGATAATTTATTTCTAATGCACATTTGGTAGTAATAAATGGATCCACCATACATTATATACATGTAGCACTAACTGTTTTTGCAGCACACGCCTGAGTAGCTCGCAGATTGCAGAATTTTTTCAGACTTAAATGACATTTATCGTTATATTTTGGACAATTCACACAATATCTTTATAAATTATAGCCTATATGTTATTCTGATATATAAGCTACATTACTGTAAAGTTTCATTAAAATCCGTTTAGTAGTTTTTGCGTGAAAGAGGAACAAACATCCATCCATACATCCATACATCCATACATCCATCCAAACAAACTTTCGCCTATATAATATTAGTAGGATATGTTATTCTGATCTATAAGCTACATTACTGTAAAGTTTCATTAAAATCCGTTTAGTAGTTTTTGCGTGAAAGAGGAACAAACATCCATCCATACATCCATCCAAACAAACTTTCGCCTATATAATATTAGTAGGATGGAATTTTAGTTTGGGCTCATAAGATAGTAATTCCGAAAATATTACGTAAAGAAATGTTACAAGAATTACATCAAGATCATTTTGGGATGGTAAAGACCAAAAACGTTGCTCGATCGTTTGTATATTGGCCTAATATCGATAAAGAGATTGAGAGAACGTGTGCAGATTGTATATATTGTATGAAAGATAAACCTGCACCTCCGAAGGCAACTTTAACACCATGGAAAATTGAAAGAGAACCTTGGAATCGCATAAACATGGACTTATTGGGACCAATTCAAGGAAAAATGATTCTGGTGATGGTAGACGCATATAGTAAATGGACAGAAGCTTACATAATGAAGACAATAACATCAGCTGAAACAGAAGAGAAAATAAAAGATGCGTGTGCAAGATTCGGCATACCAAAGGTTGTAGTTACAGACAATGGGACACAATTTACTGCAGAAAATATACAAACATTCTTTAAAAGAAATAATATAAAACACATAACTTCCCCACCTGGACATCCACAATCTAATGGTGCCGCGGAGAATTTTGTAAAGACAATCAAAAACAATGTCAAAGCAAGATTAGCCGATCCTAGAAACAAAAACAAAAGTATAAATATGATAGTGGCAGAATTTTTATTTGCGTACCGAACAACAGAACATATCACAACGAAAGAAACACCTGCGAAATTAATGTTAAATAGAGATATTAGAAATAGAGCAACTATATTAAAAGAGACTATTATGAAAGGAACAGAAGATGAGGAAAGAAATAATAAAGGCATTGATGAGAATCACAAAAAAGCACAAAGAAGACAGATAAAGAACTTTAGAGGAAAGGAGAGAGAATTTAAGGAAAATGAGAAGGTATTTGTAGCTGATTACAGAAATGTTAACCAAAGACAAGGGACAAAAGCAAAAATAGAGAAAAGAATAGGCAAAACAACATATCTTTGTAGATTAGAAGACAATAAATTATGGAAAAGACACACAAACCAGATTCATAGAGGATCAACGATAAATGAACAGACAGACACAGAAGAAGAGAAGGATAATTTAGAAATAATAGAAACGAATCCAAAGAAAACTGAAAAGCAGAAGATCAAATTAAATGTAACAAAGAACATAGCAAGAGAGAAAGACAAGAAAACAACTAAAAAGAGTGAAGAAAAGACAGGAGATACCACCAAAGAATTAGGCGAAGCCACTTTAGCAAATTCACATAATAATGAAACGATTTTAATAAATCCAAATATACCTTCAACATCAGAAAATTTAAATATGAATCAACCAATTTCGCCTAGATCTTTGGAAATTCATGATGAAGATATAAAAAGAAGTAGTAGGGTAAAGAAAAAGCCTAGCAAGCTTAAAGACTTTGTTTTATAATTAATAATACTGTTATAATGAGATTATTGGTTTTTTTTTTCTTATTGTTAGTATTATTTTTATTATGTTTATTGTAAAGGCTAAAGATAATCCAGTAAAGTAATAAAATAATATTTTTAAATCTAACAAAAGGTGGTGTAATGTAGGGATATAAAAATTAGACGTGGCAACTGCGCTGGAACAAAAGAATCAGTCTTGTTGAGAACATTGAGAGATAACTGAGGAGAATCTTTAGCCTAATAGAAGTTTAAACCTGTGTATTAAAGTAATAAACCGTTTAAAATATAAAACGAGTTTAAATTCACTTTAACGATACATCACAAATATAAAATAATTGATGGAAGATTATTTAAAATAAAGGCTGAAAAATTGAAGTGGGTTGAACCTAAAAAGTCGAGAAGCAAAATTGTACGAAAATGTCATTGGAGAAATTGTAAGAAGTATCCTTACAATCTCCACAGAAGAAAAATAATACTGGTTCAAATTATTACTTTAAAGCGGTTTCAAAAGTATTTTGAACTCACCACGAAATATCCTTAGCTCTGCAACACACACATCAACCAACTAGCCGAAGAACAGGACACGCAGCGTATTTTGAAAAATTCGTGTAAGTCTTTTAGAGTTAAAACTGTTATCACTGATTTGTAAACACTAAACTGAGTTTATACACTTTTATTAAGTTAGGAATACGGTGAATTATAAAGTTTTTAGAGACAGACGTTTTAGTTGGATCTCAATTTGAAAATATACTGACATTGATTAATAATAACTTTTTCTCATGGAAACCATGATACGAGATAGAACAAAATGATAACCGAGTGTTTTAGTTAGTTTAAATTAAACAAGTAGGTACCTACACACCAACGCTAGCATGATAGGTATAGGTGGCATATTAATGTAGAGAAAAGAACAAGATCAGTTAATGCATCCAGTTGCTTATGTAAGTAGACAAACTACCATTGATGAACAGAAGTATCATTCAGGAGAACTAGAAACATTATGTGTCGAATGGACACTTGAGAAAGATTAAGAACTTATTTAATAGGAAACCCATTCACTATCATTACTGACTGCAATGCATTACGCACAACATTTTCAAAGAAAAACATGATCCCTAGAATAGGATGATGAATGATGATAGTGTCTTAAATTGCTAGAATATAATTTTAATATTTTACATCGATCAGGAAAAAATATGACACACGTAGATTCATTATCATGGAATCCATTCAGTGAAGCAGAAGATACAGATTGTGTAGATGGATTAACAGTACTATATAATACTTTAGAAGAAGAAGATTGGCTTTGTATCTTACAAAAGCAAGACCCCAAAATATCAAAAATATGGACATTTTAACAAAAAACCAACCTGAAAATAAAGAAGAGAAGGTTATTAGAGAAAAATATAAAATAATTTATGGAAGATTATTTAAAATAAAGGCTGAAAAATTGAAGTGGGTTGTACCTAAAAAGTCGAGAAGCAAAATTGTACGAAAATGTCATTGGAGAAATTGTAAGAAGTATCCTTACAATCTCCACAGAAGAAAAATAATACTGGTTCAAATTATTACTTTAAAGCGGTTTCAAAAGTATTTTGAACTCACCACGAAATATCCTTAGCTCTGCAACACACCCATCAACAACCAACTGAACCAACTAGCCGAAGAACATGACACGCAGCGTATTTTGAAAAATTCGTGTAAGTCTTTTAGAGTTAAAACTGTTATCACTGATTTGTAAACACTAAACTGAGTTTATACACTTTTATTATGTTAGGAATACGGTGAATTATAAAGTTTTTAGAGACAGACGTTTTAGTTGGATCTCAATTTGAAAATATACTGACATTGATTAATAATAACTTTTTCTCATGGAAACCATGATAGGAGATAAAAAAAATGATAACCGAGTGTTTTAGTTAGTTTAAATTAAACAAGTACCTTTCAATCCAACTGCGTTTTAAACTAATTCAACAGTCAGGATGATTTAGGACATATCGCTTTATATAATACCTTAGAAAAATTAAAAGAGAATTATTGGTTTCCAAGAATGCGAAATTACGTTAAAGGATATATTGGAGCTTGTTCTGAATGTTTATATCATAAAAACACCTTTACATACTTTACATATTGATCACTTAGGGCCTTTTGTAACGAGTCACAGTAACAACAAATATTTATTACAGTTTAAAGCATCCATGTAAGTTTTTTCGAATCCCAAAAAATAAGACCGAGAGGAATAGATGGATTTCTCTCATAAGGTAAAAAAATGCTATCATTCACTTTAGAAGATTTATGTTTTAAAATTATTTATTTACAGAAGAAAAGATAGAGATCCAAGTGAATTTGTGTGTGATTATTACTTCTTGAATAAAGAATGGACCATTTTTATTTAATTTCAATGTTCAGAAGAAGTTTAATATAAAATCACCAGAAAAAAGGTATGAATTTTGTTGCAGAAAATCCATTAGTCTAATCAACCACTTTTTTTAGGATGCGAACTGTAAAAAACCTTCTGACTGAGTGTTATAATATTCTGCAGCAAGTCTATCATATTATATATCACAAATTTCAATTATTTTTTAATTGTGTGCAGCCCTCAAAAACTTTCAATATCCCCTAATTAAAGAAGTTGAGGAGTATTATTAAAGGACGACATATAATTTTGAGTTTCAAATATTTTTTATTTTAGCAATATATTTCCTACAGTACAAAAAACAACTATAGTACATTCAATACACCAATTTAAAACAGTTTGTTATACTTAGCATCAAATCACCATCATCATAAGGAATCTTAATCGTCGTTCAAGCATTTAGATATCACAAAAATTAACCAGTCTATTGGATTTCGATTCGATTCCACAGAAGAAACTAAAAAATACGTAAAAAGTTGAATTTAAACATAATAAACAATATTAAAAATAAACAGACATGAAGTTAGTTGCAATTTAGTTACTAAATGTCAAGTTGGCATAGCCTTTTTCTATACGTTAATATATTTATATTAAATTCATAATTAACTTTTTCAATAAACTAATAAATAAACATTAAACTAACATTTTAAACATAATAAACTTAATATTGATTTATTTTATCGATGTTTAAAAAAGCGACATCTAGTAGCGAAAATTGGAATTTGTTGTGTGCTTACAATTTTCGTTAATAGATGTCTCTAGAGGTACGATTTTTCAAAACATTAAATTTTAACTTTGAATATATTCAAAGAATTTTAATTAATTTAATACATAGATATTTGTTTTATAATTATTATAAATTTAAAGTTAATAAACTAAACTAAGCAAAATAATTATTGTTGAGATTTGATCAATTGACAGCTGATCCTTATCGAGTCAAAGTTGGCACTTACTGTAATTTCATATTTCACACTAAATTAGGTTGGCAGGGAAATTAGACAATTTGATAATTTGATAGTTTCGGTGACAACTCTGTTGAATTGTGCAACATCAAACATCATACACCAGAAGTTGGTCAAAAAATGTGGATTACTTAGGACAGACAAGTACCATCCGCTGGCAGTTGTTGAGAATGCTGATTTTAGACTCTACCACGATAGGCCTGTTATCGCCGATAGGCAGGTAACGCATAATCGGCTAGATGTTGTGTTAGTGGATAAAAATACTATTTCGGTTCGTCTAGTGAATGTTGCTGTGCTAATAATAACCAAGTTTTGGATAAATACAACGAGAAGCTGACAAAATACACGGATCGTGATCATGTCATCTACAGGCCTGCTCTCCAAGAGCCTTGATCAGCTGGCTCTCATCGAAATATAAATATTGCGTTTACGCTTGGGATAGGTGAATATTATTAACATTTGCTGAGTTTAGTGTATAAGTCTTTTTTACATAATAATAATAATAATAATAATAATAGATACTCACCTGGAGTAGAAAAATGTTCTAAGTTTGTTTGTAATTTTACAGCTGACGGATATTTTTTAACAAAATTTCGGTTTCGAACAAATCCTCGCATTGTAATTATTTCTGAAGTTTGAATGGAACGATCGATGTCAAATATTTCTGAATAAGGATCAAAATCAAATTCCATTTGTTCAAAATATGGGTAGTTTTCTTCCAATAATGTAAAATGCGTGCTTACTTTTAGGGTATTTTTTAAACGTACCAATAAATCAGGAGTTCTTTCGACAATATTTCTTAAAAATAAATAAATAAAAAGTAAGTATATCAGAAATGTTTTTATTTTATTTTATTTCGAAGACGTAGTAGAAACAAAAACAACAACTGCATAAAATAGTATTCTACCGTTTTTTTTTTTTTAAAAACGTGTGCGTCTCAGGACGCGCGGCAGAAGTTCAACTAATCCAAGTTGAACTATATAATATTGAAATTTTTTAACTTGAGAAAAATTTCCCTATTACTTAAATTTTATCTATACTTATAATAAATCTGTAGAGAGGTCAATTCTGTACATGAAATATATTTCCAAAATAACTATCAGGGGGTGATAAGGGATCGATACTGATGCCAAAAATGCAATCAGTAAAATTTTTGTCTGTCTGTCTGTATAACCGCTATAGAAACAAAAACTACTCGACGGATTTTAACGAAACTTTGTAGAATTATTTTTCATACTCCTGTGCAGGTTATAGTATACTTTTCATCACGCTACAATCAATAGGAACAGAGCAGTGGAGGGAAATGTTGGGAAAACGAGAGAAGTTACTCCATTTTTAAGCTTCCGTCGCGTGTGCAACCTTAATGGTTAAAACTATACAGAAATCATCTTATTCTTATAATTTGGAGGTCAACTGTGAATGGATTTTACCAAATTTCACCCACAAGGGGAGTTGCGGGGGCGTGAAAAATAAAAAAATAAATAAATTTAAAATCTATAAGTCTTACAGGTTTAAAACTTTTCAGAATAGTTATTTTTATAATTTGGAGGTCAACTGTCAAGGGATTTTACAAAATTTCACCAACAGGTGTGGGGGCGTGAAAAATAAAAAAAATTAAATTAAAATCTATGAGTCCTACAGGTTTGAAACTTTGTCATTAATAAAAAATTTAAGAGAAAGAAATTTTATTTGAAATGTGAATAAAAAAAGTATAAGAATAGTTAGAAAGATAAAAATAAAGTAGGAGCAAACAGTAATACAAAGCAGAACTTGAAAGATACAGAAACGCAGAGAGTTGGAAAATTGTAGGAAGAGGAAGGTATAGAGAAAGAGTGGAACAACGGAAGAAGAAAGATTTAGACAGAAGCGAAAAAATTTTTTTTTTTATATTTATAATTTTTATATTTTAGGACAATCAATTTAAAAATTTTGGAATCCACGACCGAGAATTTTATTGAAAGAGGGTGTTCCAGAAAATTGTTTTCGCACTTAGTTTTTATGTTTTCTAGGTTTGTACCAAATTTTATTTAAATCCGAGTGAATAATTTTTTGATATCTATGATCTAAATTGACATCTTTCAATGTCAAACCATAGACTAACAAAAATAGGAGATAACTTTTTGATATCTATGATCTAAATTGACATCTGTCAATGTATGGCCTTTTTTTATTATGGTATTTGGTTAACAGAATTTTTCATAGAACATTGTTAAAAAAAATGTATATACAACAAACAATTGGTTATCTATTTTAATTTATAAACAATTTATAATGTTTATTCAATTTAAACGTTAAATACTATAAATTATAATTTGTAATGACATCTAGTAGCGAAAATTGGAATTTGTTGTATGTTTACAATTTTCATTAATAGATGTCTCTAGAGATCCATTTTTCAAAAAAAATGTAGATTTTAAAAAACCTGTTTATTTTGAAAAATTTTATATATATTTAAAGAATTATTGCGTTATTTCTGTAACAAAATTAGACAAATTACGCTACCTTTAAATTTTTTGACAATATGATTAGCTGCTGCAGTTGGTAAAAAACGGATTTTGCGTTGTTTTATGGAATTTTTTGAAAATTCAAAATGTTTCTGAATCAGTTGAAAAGGCATATTCAAAAAATCAAAACCGCATTTTTGTATCTTTTTTCGTTTTTGAAATAATGAAAATTGAGTTTTTTCAAAAAAGTTGTGAAAAAAACGGCTTTTACGTAACTCGCTTGTTTTTTGGAATTTTTTGAAAATTCAAAATGTTTCTGAATCAGTTGAAAAGGCATATTCAAAAAATCGAAACCGCATTTTTGTATCTTTTTTCGTTTTTGAAATAATGAAAATTGAGTTTTTTAAATATTGATGTTTAAAAAAGCGACATCTAGTGGCAAAAACTTGCAAACCAAACAAGAAGGAGTGTATAGTGTTGCATACTTGTCAGGGGTAATGTTTACTTTTTCTACCGATAGATGGTGATAACAAACGTCAATTCAACTTTGAGAGAAAACGATTAAGAACAAAGTAAAAAATGCTAATTTGTGTTAAAATAGATCTAATATTAACTAATTTATAATGTTTATTCAATTTAAACGTTAAATAATATAAATATGGAGGGTAGAGGTAAGGAGAACGATCTTAAATGGGAAATGATTAAAAATGTGTCCACTTTTTAGAGGAACATAACACTTCTCAAACTTGCCACTACAATGGCGCTAAAGTAGATGTAGGGTACAGAATGAATGTAGCAGTTTTTGACAAATTGATTGAAATGTCGTGTGATTTCGTAATATAAGTCACAAATTATATAAGTGCTATAAAAAAACGTGGTCAGCGAATTCAGTTTAGTGTATTTTAAATTCGTTTTATACTTTATGATTATCTTATGTATCTTATGATTATTTTAAAAATGGTGTCATAATAAAGCGGAAATGTGTCTTTCCTTGTTTATTTATCTATCCTACTCTAAGAAATTATGGCGCTTTTTTTAAAATTTACCCTAATACGATCGTAGCGCCACCCTTATTTACCACATTTTGACGGACACATTCAATACACGGAGACAGTTCTCCTTACCTCTACCCTCCATAAATATAAATTATAATTTTTAATGACAATAATGTTTACTTTTTCTACCGATAGATGGCAATAACAAACGTCAAATCAACTTTGATAGAAAACGATTAAGAACAAAATAAAAAATGCTAATTTATGTTAAAATAGATCTAATATTAACTAATTTATAAACAATTTATAATGTTTATTTAATTTAAACGTTAAATACTATAAATTATATTATTTAATGACAGTAATGTTTACTTTTTCTACCGATAGATGGTAATAACAAACGTCAAATCAACTTTGATAGAAAACGATTAAGAACAAAATAAAAAATGCTAATTTATGTTAAAATAGATCTAATATTTAACTAATTTATAAACAATTTATAATGTTTATTCAATTTAAACGTTAAATACTATAAATTGTAGGGAATGCCTATTTTAAATAATGAATTTGACGGCCGAGTGGCGCCGACCTCCTCCGAGCATACGCGGAAAAAGACCGGGTTTCGAGAGGGCTTCTCACGAGAGAGACCGCCATGTTGTTTTATAAAAGATTGTTGTTGTACTTCTGTTACTATTTTATTGTGTTAATAAAGCCTTTCTATTCTTGTTAGTCGACTGTTGGATTTTTAACCTTCACTACTAAGAGAATAAGTATTTGAACACGCAGAGGATTATGTGGGATCCTCGTATATTCAGTTAAATACCGAAACATACATAATTGCCACACCGGCACCCCCACATTTGGTGACCCCGAGGTTCAAAAAAGGACTCCGACGTTCAAAAAAGGACCCCGACGTTCAAAAAAGGACTCCGACGTTCAAAAAAGGCTCTACATTTGGTGATCCCGATGCAGACGTTCCAAAAAGGTCCCACATTTAGTGACCCAGACGTTAAAAAAGGCCCTACATTTGGTGACACCGTTGTTTCAGAAAGTGGTTACATGAACAGTTAAGTGCTCTTTAAAGTTAAAAAAACTTTAAAATTTGGTGGTTCCTGATTAAATATCAGACAATCAGTACATGTGCTTAGTTATTCCAGCATAGTTGTTGTCGAATACACCGGTATTCATAGCAAATTGTAATAAACTTCAGTGGCTCTGTAATAGCAGCCCTAGATCAATATATTCCTGGACAATCAGCTCTAGAAGTCCACATTATTGCTGACGAAGACTTCAAGTATCATTTACTACAGTTTTATGTGCAGTTCAAGGTACTGGATTTTCTTCAGGTATTTATTGTTTTTAAATTTGAATAATATGTGCATCATTTAAGTAATATTCGTAGTATTGTAAAGTTTGATCGACTCATTTTAATAATAACTAGTTGGTATCGCGTAAAAATCGCATTTTAATACCATAGTAAACATACGTAAATTAGATTGTAACTTATTGAAAATTAAATAACAATCAACGTAGTTGTTTCAACTGAACTCTTGTCGTTTAGACAAATTTATAAACTCAGTATAGGAAATTTCTATTTCAAAGTCTGTGTTAAAAATAATGTTTTGAACATTACAATATTCAAAATAAATATTTTTCTTTGACTATAAAACTTCTTTAATAAAAATTTAGTTAAATAACTCTAATATAACTCTAAAAAATAGATAGTTTGATCTGTATTTAGCAATTATTTTAGCTAGTCAAAATGACTGATACCGCTAAAGAAAATGTTGAGGAGCGTGCAGAAGAAATAAATCGATTACGCGAATCGATAGAAAATTTGCAAGCACAATTAGGCGCGAACGCAAACGTTCAAACGAATGAGAATCAAAGAGTTCATGTAGATGCTTCGCGGGCCCCTAAAATTCCTCCAATTTCGCGTAGAAACTTACGTAATTGGCTTTTTCAAGTAGACGCGACGCTACGTCGGTCTGGTATCACTCATGACGCCACAAAGTTTGACTATTTAGTCATGGCTCTGGATGATGATGCTATGTCATGCATTAGTCATATTATATCGGCTGAAACCTTACCAGCCAATGCGTTTGAGCAGGCAAAGGCGTGTCTCATTAAAGATTATTCTCTTTCCGATGAAGAGAACTTACGAAAACTGTTGAAAGCGCAGGTAAATACCAACTGCAAACCGACTCAGATTCTGAGGCAACTAAAGCTACGGTTTTTAAGAACAATGCGCGGCGTACGGCCGACAGTAAGTTGAGCAGAGCTCACGTGCGCTTTAATTTAACATCAGGTGTCTTATGCATGCGGTTTGTAAGAGTCTGTCTAGTTGAACGGATGAGTTTAACAAAGCAGTGTGAGTTTGAGTTGTGCGCTGAGATCAATTTGGTTGGGTTTGGACGCAGACGTCGACATAAGCTGAAGCAAATTATAACGAAGTGGTGGCTAGTGAATTACACTAAAACACAAAAATTAAGTTGTTAAAGACATATTACTACATATTTTTGATGCACAGCTTTTCTTCTGGTGTGATTGGATGACTATATCTGTTACAAGGTTTTTTTAACAATATCTTCTTTTATGAAGTTTAGAACAATCTCAAACAATTCCCTAGAAAGTCTAAAATATTCTCGAAATTTTATTTCATTCCCAAAAAGTCGTCTTTCTACTGTAACTGCATACGTTCCTTTGGACTTGCGATAGGAAAATAAATCATCAACTTTTCTATAATAAGTCTTCTTCATCGTTCTTAATTTCTTCGATCAAAAACGCAACTATAGTATTATTCATTCTGCACTATCCGTTTACTTCAACAGAATATTAAAAACTGAGAATTCATAAAAACCGACCCGCGCGAAGCGGACTGTGAGTCCAGCTGAGCTTATTCTGCTTAAGCCGTAAGACGCGCGACGCGCACACTTCTTAAAAACCGTAGCTTAAAGGAACTTAATTCTGTCAGTAAACTTGATGAAAAAGTTCTAAAATCAATATTTTTTGAGCAACTTACTGATCATCAAAAAGAAATTCTTACATTAATGTATGATAAAGATTTAAATACTCTGGCTGAAACAGCTGATAAGCTGGTTGCAAATACGACTTCTTCAAATAGTCATATTTATGCAATCACTTCAAGTGATTCTGAACCTAAAGCTTCTTCTTCAAATTTTGATGATCCAATTTCTCGATTAGAAAAGAAAATTGATTTATTGATTGAAACAATCAAAAAGAGTAATTTAAGTAACGACCGTTCTCGTAGTCGTTCAAAAAGTAAAAATAGATCAGGATTGTGTTATGCGCATTCAAAATTTCCTGATGATGCTCGTACTTGCAGAGATTGGTGTTCTAGATATACAGAATGGTCTTCTCTTAATAAGGATAAAAAAGACAAAAATAAAAACTCTGCTCGTACCGATTGTATAGCTCATTCTGTTAAAGAATCTAAACGTTTATTTATTGCGGATCGTAAAACGAATCAATTCTTTCTCATAGATTCAGGTGCTGATGTATCGCTTATTCCTGTTTCTTCGAAAATGAATAAAAGTCCTGAGCAAACAAGACTTTATGCCGCTAATAATACTTTTATAAATACTTACGGTGAATCTTCCCGAACGATAGATTTAGGTCTTAGACGTTCTTTTCCTTGGAATTTCTGCATAGCAGATATACCTTATCCCATTTTAGGTGCAGATTTTCTCTATCATTATGGTCTATTGATAGATATTCGCAATAGCTGTCTCATTGATAATAAGTCTAGTCTTTCGACTACCTGTATTGTCAAAGAGGCATCGATTCATTCGGTTTCAGCTATTCCCCCCGATTCCAAATGCGCTGAAATTCTTGCGGAATTTCCACAAATTACAAGTACCAGTCCTATTGTTCCACCTGAAAAATCAAAAGTTCGACATCATATAATTACCAAAGGTCCTCCTGTCTCAGCTCGTTCTAGACGATTAGATCCGGCTAAATTGAAAGCCGCAAAAGAGGAATTTGCTACTTGGTGTCAAGCAGGTGTTTGTCGTCCGTCTAGTAGTCCATGGGCCAGCCCCATGCATATGACTTTAAAAAAAGATGGGACTTGGAGAGTATGTGGTGATTACAGACAACTTAATGCTGTCACCATTCCGGATAAATATCCGACTGCGCATATTTATGATTGCACTGCCAATCTTCATGGCAAAAAATATTTTTCCTCTCTCGACTTGCTTAAGGCGTTTAATCAGATCCCTGTAGCAGAGGAGGACATTGAAAAGACTGCGATTATTACTCCTTTTGGTCTTTTTGAATTTTTATATATGACTTTTGGACTGCGAAATGCTAGTCAAAGTTTTCAGAGATATATTAACAGCGTTTTAGGCGATTTAGATTTTGTTTTCATTTATATAGATGATATACTGATCGCTTCCACTACGCTTGAAGAGCATTATAATCACTTGCGTATTGTTTTCGCGAGACTTCGGGATGCTCATCTTCGATTAAATATCAACAAATGCATTTTTGCTGTTGAAGAACTGGAATTTCTAGGTTATATTATCAACAGTAAAGGAATTCTTCCAACCAAGGCGAAAGTTAATGCAGTTTTAAATTTTCCCAAACCGGAAACTGTTGCTGAATTGCGAAGATTTATAGGAATGGTAAATTTCTACCATCGAAATCTCCCCAATGCTGCAAAAAAACAAGCATCTCTAAATGCTTACTTTAAAAATTCTCGTAAAAATGACAAATCTCAAATTATATGGTCATTAGAAGCTGAAGAAGCATTTGAAACAGTAAAATTTGACTTTGCAAATGCTGCTCTTCTTGTTCATCCCCGTGTAGACTCAGAAATACAGTTAGTCACGGATGCTTCAGATGTAGCTGCTGGTGCTGTTTTAGAGCAAAAGTCAGCTGATGACGAACACAAATGGGAACCTCTTGCTTTCTTTTCCCAAAAATTTACTCCTGCTCAACGAAATTATAGTGCTTACGATCGTGAGTTAACAGCAATGTATCTAGCAGTAAAATATTTTTCTTATTTGTTAGAAGGTCGTGATTTTAAAATTCGTACAGATCACAAACCTCTTATTTATGCATTTTCGCAAAGTCCTGAAAAAGCATCACCACGACAACAGCGACAATTGTCATTTATTGCTCAATTTACAACTAGAATAGAGCACATACCTGGCAATGAAAATGTCGTTGCGGATTGTTTGTCTAGAATCGATTCTCTCACATTAACTTCTAATGTTAACATTGAATCAATTGAAAAACTTCAAAAAGAAGATAAAGATTTACAAAATTTGCTCAAATCTGATAATACTTCTCTTAAATTAAAACTTGTACCATTTAATAAAGATCACTCCATTATCTGTGATATTTCTGGTGAAACTATTAGGCCTTACATCCCACCACCTTTGAGACGAGATGTATTTGATATTTTCCATAGTCCTTCACATCCTAGTGGAAAAGCCACAGATAGGTTAATTCGTAAAAGTTATGTGTGGATGAATATGCATCGTGATATTTCACTTTGGTGCAAAACATGTCCAGATTGTCAACAATCAAAAATTTCACGACATGTCAAGCTTTTACCTGAGCATTTTGTTTCTCCTGATGGTCGATTCGATCATATTCACATTGATATTGTTGGTCCTTTGCCACCGGCAGACGGATATGCTTATTTGGTAACAATAATTGATCGATTTTCTCGTTGGATCGAAGCAGTTCCAATCAAGAATATTGAAGCTTCATCCGTTACCAGAGCATTTTATGACACTTGGATATCTAGATTTGGTGCTCCTAAAACACTTTCAAGTGACCGTGGCACACAATTCGAATCGCAACTTTTTACCTCACTACGTTCCATTTCTGGTTGTGAGAGGATACGTACTACTCCTTACCATCCTAAGTCAAACGGACTAATTGAGCGTGTACATCGCCCATTAAAAGCTGCCTTAATGTGTCACAAAAACACGAATTGGGTACGCACCTTGTCCACTGTTTTGTTAGGTTTAAGATGCTATGTGCGAGAGGATACCGAAGCGTCACCAGCTGAGTTTCTTTTTGGAAAAGCCTTACGTTTACCAGGTGAATTCTTCGCAGAAGACGAATTATCCCCTGATCCGACGGCATTTATTGACGAATTTAGGGAATATATGCGTCAAGTACGACCAATTCCGGTATCGCACAAATATGCTAAAAATAAACGCGCATTTTATTTTAAAGACTTGTACACTTGTACGCATGTTTTCAAACGTGTGATGACTAAAAAATCACTTGAAAAACCTTATGTTGGTCCATACAAAGTCATTAAAAGAGTGACTGACCGAGTTTTTCAAATTGATATTAATGGTGTTTCTCATTCTGTTTCGGTAGAATCGCTAAAACCGGCTTATTTTGTTTCTGGAGATGCGAATGATCCTACAATCGCTCAAAATGATATTCCTCAAAAGAGTGAATCGAACATTTCCGATAGTTCATTAACATTAGTCGATCAAACTCGTGATTTTAATGAAAATTGTCATAGTAATGATGATGCACATTCGTCGGAACATCTACCAGTTAGTCAACCCATATTAAAAACATATGTTAATAAAAAGAAACTGTTAACTGAGAATGAAACATCCGGTACAAATACTGTGCAGTGCGTGCAACCAGTATCAATTCTCAAAAGTGCGTTAAACAAGAATTCTAACAATAGTGATAACCATCCAGTGCGTAAGAAAAGTGTCACGTTTAGTTAAAAAAACAAGTACCTATTTGGTGTAAACAAACAAATTTCAAAGTAAAAAAACTTTTTATAATTGTTAATTGTATACAAATATGTATTACAAATATTTTTTCTCGTTCATAAGTTTACAAATTAAATACGGTGTAAAACCATTATTTGTAGTCAAGTTGTATCACACTTGGTTTTAAAATTTTCATGTTCAAAAGTAACATTAATTTTGATAATTTAGTCAATTTTTTGTTAACGCTTCTGCTAGGAGGGGAGTGTGTAGGGAATGCCTATTTTAAATAATGAATTTGACGGCCGAGTGGCGCCGACCTCCTCCGAGCATACGCGGAAAAAGACCGGGTTTCGAGAGGGCTTCTCACGAGAGAGACCGCCATGTTGTTTTATAAAAGATTGTTGTTGTACTTCTGTTACTATTTTATTGTGTTAATAAAGCCTTTCTATTCTTGTTAGTCGACTGTTGGATTTTTAACCTTCACTACTAAGAGAATAAGTATTTGAACACGCAGAGGATTATGTGGGATCCTCGTATATTCAGTTAAATACCGAAACATACATAATTGCCACACCGGCACCCCCACAAAATTATAATTTGTAATGACATCTAGTAGCGAAAATTGGAATTTGTTGTGTGTTTACAATTTTCGTTAATAGATGTCTCTAGAGGTCCATTTTTCAAAAAAATGTAGATTTTAAAAAACCTGTTTATTTTGCAAAATTTTATATATATTTAAAGAATTATTGCGTTATTTCTGTAACAAAATTAGACAAATTACGCTACCTTTAAATTTTTTGACAATATGATTAGCCGCTGCAGTTGGTAAAAAACGGATTTTGCGTAACTTGCTTGTTTTTTGGAATTTTTTGAAAATTCAAAATGTTTCTGAATCATTTGAAAAGGCATATTTAAAAAATCAAAACCGCATTTTCGTATCTTTTTTCGTTTTTATATCTAATGAAAATTGAGTTTTCTCAAAAAGTTGTTAAAAAACGGGTTTTGCGTAACTTGCTTGTTTTTTGGAATTTTTTGAAAATTCAAAATGTTTCTGAATCAGTTGAAAAGGCATATTCAAAAAATCAAAACCGCATTTTTGTATCTTTTTTCGTTTTTGAAATAATGAAAATTGAGTTTTTTCAAAAAAGTTGTTAAAAAACGGCTTTTACGTAACTCGCTTGTTTTTTGGAATTTTTTGAAAATTCAAAATGTTTCTGAATCAGTTGAAAAGGCATATTCAAAAAATCAAAACCGCATTTTTGTATCTTTTTTCGTTTTTGAAATAATGAAAATTGAGTTTTTTCAAAAAAGTTGTTAAAAAAACGGCTTTTACGTAACTCGCTTGTTTTTGGAATTTTTTGAAAATTCAAAATGTTTCTGAATCAGTTGAAAAGGCATATTCAAAAAATCAAAACCGCATTTTTGTATCTATTTTCGTTTTTGAAATAATGAAAATTGAGTTTTTTCAAAAAAGTTGTTAAAAAAACGGCTTTTACGTAACTCGCTTGTTTTTTGGAATTTTTTGAAAATTCAAAATGTTTCTGAATCAGTTGAAAAGGCATATTCAAAAAATCAAAAACGCATTTTTGTATCTATTTTCGTTTTTGAAATAATGAAAATTGAGTTTTTTCAAAAAAGTTGTTAAAAAAACGGCTTTTACGTAACTCGCTTGTTTTTTGGAATTTTTTGAAAATTCAAAATGTTTCTGAATCAGTTGAAAAGGCATATTCAAAAAATCAAAACCGCATTTTTGTATCTATTTTCGTTTTTGAAATAATGAAAATTGAGTTTTTTCAAAAAAGTTGTTAAAAAAACGGCTTTTACGTAACTCGCTTGTTTTTTGGAATTTTTTGAAAATTCAAAATGTTTCTGAATCAGTTGAAAAGGCATATTCAAAAAATCAAAACCGCATTTTTGTATCTATTTTCGTTTTTGAAATAATGAAAATTGAGTTTTTTTAAAAAAGTTGTTAAAAAAACGGCTTTTACGTAACTCGCTTGTTTTTTGGAATTTTTTGAAAATTCAAAATGTTTCTGAATCAGTTGAAAAGGCATATTCAAAAAATCAAAACCGCATTTTGTATCTTTTTTCGTTTTTGAAATAATGAAAATTGAGTTTCAGGGGTACATTTTAGTGCCAGGGTCAGAAATGCTCTCTCTATCAGCTCATTTAAGTTTATACATTTTATTATAAACCTCTATTTGGATTTGATTTGATTTGATTCTGTTCTAAAAGTACCTAAACTTGGAACTGGAACTAATGGACTGCCTGTCCAACATAAAATTGATAGGTACTGGCGATTCGACAGGTACCTACCACAAGTTAAGAAGGAAGAAGCAGATAAAGAAATGATTCAAAATGGCATAGTCGAACCATGCGAACCATCCAGTAATCCGTGGGCTTCTATTGCGGGTTCTACTTTGGACCTTAAAAGCAGCGGATACTGGCAGGTTAAAATGAATCCTGTAGTTGTAGACGTAAACCAGTGGATCAAGATTATGGCAATGGCAATTCACCATAATGGTCCTTGAACATCAATCAATTCCACATCCAAGATCCAAGAACTAAAAATTAAAAAATAACGAAAATCTCGAAAACTAAAACCAACACCACATTCACATATTCTAAACGTGTAGTGTAGGTAAAGGTTGAAATGAAACCAATTTAATTAAACTTTAAATTTAGGTAAATCTCAAAATATGTGTTACGCGAAAAGTTGTTGTTGTCATAAAATAATCTTAACAAACTTAAAAATAAATAAAAAACCTCACAAACCTCGAATGTATAATTAAATAAAAATATATTTTACTTACCAGCACGTAGCAGGATTACTACTATTAATTCATACCAGGATACCAACAATAATCATAAATCAGTCCAGCTTCAGGTACACTCACCGCTGGGGTAAGAGGAACTATTGCTCTACTTGTTCTTACACTATCTCCTGTATATAAATCACTAGGAAGTTCCATTACATGCATTCCAGCTCCTCTTATCACGGTTAGTAAACAGGTGCCATCGGGAGACCATTTGCATCCTTTTAAATAATGTTGATCACCATAATTAGGCCATAGAGCTCGAGCAAGTTCTAATGCAGAATTTTCAAAATTATATTCAACATATTGAAATGAACCGCTAGATGTAGGCGAATTGTAAGGAACATAACTGCTTTCTAATACTGCTTCAGCTTCCATTTTATCACATCTAATTTAACCTAAAAACTGTTATGTCGGTCTTGTACTCTTTTACGGAAACCAATTTTACTAATCACAAACCAAACTTTTTATTTATAATTTCATCAATTTCATTGTATTTTATACGCAAAGATTACAAGAGAAAAACGTATATATTGTGATATTATCCTATTATATGTTATAAATTAAAGAACAGATCAAATTAAGTTATTAATAAATTCATTAAAAAAAAGGAATATTCTTGATCCTGGGCAGAATACAAAGTTTAGGTTGTATATAAATAGTATTAATTTTCTTCAAGTTCCTTAGTTTTAGTGTTGTTTTAATTTTTTCTTCGTTCCTAAAAAAGGAAACATAAATTTAAAAATAAAATATAAGGAGTACCATGATATATTCATAATTATAAATAAAAGGAATCATGTAATTTTCTTTCTATAAAACAAGAAATTTGTCTGAGAAAGTATGCTAGAAATAATATTTTTTTTTATGCAAAGAATAAGTTCAAATATAAATTAAATGTAGAATTATATGCTGTATTAACTAATGCATATGAGTATTTAAAAGCTATTATTATGGTTTAAATTTTAAATGAAAAAATTTATTAAAAGAATGAAATGAAAAGTTTTAATATTAATAGTAATAAATAAAAAACATAAATTTGTATAAGAATCCTAGGTATAAGATAAATTGTAAATAGAAATTAATCAAGTGCACGGATGTCATAAATTAAGTTATTATCAAGTAGGCATCAGATAGATACTAATAAGAATTGTTAGGATAGTTGTTTTTTGTTATTTTTGTTTTGGAAGTTGTTGATTTTAAACGAGGCTCTCTTGTTTTTTTTTCAGAAAGAGGAAAGACGTGTTAAATTTGCTCTTGTAATTTTTTACGATTTTTATTAAAAAATTTCAATATAAATCAGTCTTGAGTAATTGAATATTATTATAAACGTCTGTAAGAAGAAAACTAAAGTATATTGGTAAGCAGAAAGTTAATTTTTATATAAATAAAAGAAATCAGAAGATGAGAACGTGATAGCAAATGGTGCTATGAATGTAATCTTGAATTTCCAAGTACGTGTTAAATAGAAAGAAGGAATAAGTACATACCAGCGTTGCAGAGTTCATTAAGCAGTTAGAAGACCTTTTCCTTGAACGAGTTTATGGTTTCTTTTGATAATCCTGTAGCAGACTAGCTGAGAGAATTCATAGATCCTGGAGTCACGGTATTAATATTGCACTATTCACCTTAATAAAGAACTTTCTTGTGTTTTCTATATATAATTGGATGAACAATTAATTTCCTCATTTTCACTTTTACTCTATTCACATATTTTATTAGTTTTAAGAATTTTTTGATATGTATAATACCACCATTTATTAATCTTTTCATATCATTTTACTCACATAATTAGTAATCATAGAATCTCACATTGACGAGAAGATAGGTTACAGATCTTCTTCTTTTTAATTTAAACATCCATAGGTATCATTTGGTACATAATAGTTATTATGCATATAATTTCAAGACAATATCAAATTAATAAAATAAAACATTGAATTCTGCCCTGAGATAGAGTCGTTGATAAAAAAATTTATAAACAATAATTCAATTCACATCAAATTTTAAAGTTAAATATAATTATTTTAAATTTACATCATTTTAAATATAACATATAATCAGATAAACAACACAAAATTATAAACAATTAATAATATACATTTACATTTTCTTATATGTTATAATATCTATATATATATATATATATATATATATATATATATATATATATATATATATATATATATATATATATATATATATATATAGATCTCCACCAAAGAATAAGTCATTCCCCATAGTAACTAATTGTAATAATGTATCTTCCAAACTTTCCAGAAACCCGTTTATATCTCTACCAGCTGGTCTATATAGATTCCCAATTATATAATATTTACCGTTAATCAAAGTTTTAATTGCTCTACTACATCAGAAACACTACTAACAGGTAAAATTTCATATGTCAGAGATGATTTTAAGTAAATAACCAATCCTCCACCTCTTGTACCCCTATCTTGTCTTATCAAATTATATCCTTGAATACTAATTAAATTATTTGAGATATTTTTTTGAAACCACGTTTCCGTTACACCCATAAAGTCAAAATTTCTTGTACCATACTAGTTTTAAAATCCAAAAATTTTCCAGTTAACGACCGGGCATTGTAAAATGACAGCGAAAAACATTTTATGTTGTACTAAAACTAGTAAAGGTAATAATATATTAAATCAGTAACAAAATGCTGAAACCTCTAACAAAGGAATAAATATAAATACCTATGTATATGGCACGCTTTGAGACCCAATTTGAGAAGCCCCTAAAAGAAAACTACATATTTTCATTTAATTTATACTGTTTTTTTGACATTTCTCTTAGTTTGTTGACGTTTTATACTGTTTTTTGACATTTGACAGAATTATTTGACATTTCTCTTAGTTTGTTGACGTTTTATACTGTTTTTTTGACATTTCTCTTAGTTTGTTGACGTTTTATACTGTTTTTTTGACATTTCCCTCAGTTTGTTGACGTTTTATACTGTTTTTTTGACATTTCTCTTAGTTTGTTGACGTTTTATACTGTTTTTTTGACATTTCTCTTAGTTTGTTGACGTTTTATACTGTTTTTTTGACATTTCTCTTAGTTTGTTGACGTTTTATACTGTTTTTTTGACATTTCTCTTAATTTGTTGACGTTTTATACTGTTTTTTTGACATTTCCCTCAGTTTGTTGACGTTTTATACTGTTTTTTTGACATTTCTCTTAATTTGTTGACGGTTTATACTGTTTTTTTGACATTTCTCTTAGTTTGTTGACGTTTTATACTGTTTTTTTGACATTTCTCTTAATTTGTTGACGGTTTATACTGTTTTTTTGACATTTCTCTTAGTTTGTTGACGTTTTATACTGTTTTTTTGACATTTCTCTTAGTTTGTTGACGTTTTATACTGTTTTTTTGACATTTCTCTTAGTTTGTTGACGTTTTATACTGTTTTTTTGACATTTCCCTCAGTTTGTTGACGTTTTATACTGTTTTTTGACATTTGACAGAATTATTTGACATTTCTCTTAGTTTGTTGACGTTTTATACTGTTTTTTTGACATTTCTCTTAGTTTGTTGACGTTTTATACTGTTTTTTTGACATTTCCCTCAGTTTGTTGACGTTTTATACTGTTTTTTGACATTTGACAGAATTATTTGACATTTCTCTTAGTTTGTTGACGTTTTATACTGTTTTTTTGACATTTCTCTTAGTTTGTTGACGTTTTATACTGTTTTTTTGACATTTCTCTTAGTTTGTTGACGTTTTATACTGTTTTTTTGACATTTCCCTCAGTTTGTTGACGTTTTATACTGTTTTTTTGACATTTCTCTTAGTTTGTTGACGTTTTATACTGTTTTTTTGACATTTCTCTTAGTTTGTTGACGTTTTATACTGTTTTTTTGACATTTCTCTTAGTTTGTTGACGTTTTATACTGTTTTTTTGACATTTCTCTTAGTTTGTTGACGTTTTATACTGTTTTTTGACATTTGACAGAATTATTTGACATTTCTCTTAGTTTGTTGACGTTTTATACTGTTTTTTTGACATTTCTCTTAGTTTGTTGACGTTTTATACTGTTTTTTGACATTTCTCTTAGTTTGTTGACGGTTTATACTGTTTTTTTGACATTTCTCTTAGTTTGTTGACGGTTTATACTGTTTTTTTGACATTTCTCTTAGTTTGTTGACGTTTTATACTGTTTTTTTGACATTTCTCTTAGTTTGTTGACGTTTTATACTGTTTTTTGACATTTGACAGAATTATTTGACATTTCTCTTAGTTTGTTGACGTTTTATACTGTTTTTTTGACATTTCTCTTAGTTTGTTGACGGTTTATACTGTTTTTTTGACATTTCTCTTAGTTTGTTGACGGTTTATACTGTTTTTTTGACATTTCTCTTAGTTTGTTGACGGTTTATACTGTTTTTTTGACATTTCTCTTAGTTTGTTGACGTTTTATACTGTTTTTTTGACATTTCTCTTAGTTTATTGACGTTTTATACTGTTTTTTTGACATTTCCCTCAGTTTGTTGACTTTTTATACTGTTTTTTTGACATTTCTCTTAGTTTGTTGACGTTTTATACTGTTTTTTGACATTTCTCTTAGTTTGTTGACGTTTTATACTGTTTTTTGACATTTCTCTTAGTTTGTTGACGTTTTATACTGTTTTTTTGACATTTCTCTTAGTTTGTTGACGGTTTATACTGTTTTTTTGACATTTCTCTTAGTTTGTTGACGTTTTATACTGTTTTTTTGACATTTCTCTTAGTTTGTTGACGTTTTATACTGTTTTTTTGACATTTCTCTTAGTTTGTTGACGTTTTATACTGTTTTTTTGACATTTCCCTCAGTTTGTTGACGTTTTATACTGTTTTTTTGACATTTCTCTTAGTTTGTTGACGTTTTATACTGTTTTTTTGACATTTCTCTTAGTTTGTTGACGTTTTATACTGTTTTTTTGACATTTCTCTTAGTTTGTTGACGTTTTATACTGTTTTTTTGACATTTCCCTCAGTTTGTTGACGTTTTATACTGTTTTTTTGACATTTCTCTTAGTTTGTTGACGTTTTATACTGTTTTTTTGACATTTCTCTTAGTTTGTTGACGGTTTATACTGTTTTTTTGACATTTCTCTTAGTTTGTTGACGTTTTATACTGTTTTTGTGACATTTCTCTTCGTTTGTTGACGTTTTATACTGTTTTTTTGACATTTCCCTCAGTTTGTTGACGTTTTATACTGTTTTTTTGACATTTCTCTTAGTTTGTTGACGTTTTATACTGTTTTTTTGACATTTCCCTCAGTTTGTTGACGTTTTATACTGTTTTTTTGACATTTCTCTTAGTTTGTTGACGTTTTATACTGTTTTTTTGACATTTCTCTTAGTTTGTTGACGTTTTCTACTGTTTTTTTGACATTTCTCTTAGTTTGTTGACGTTTTATACTGTTTTTTTGACATTTCCCTCAGTTTGTTGACGTTTTATACTGTTTTTTTGACATTTCTCTTAGTTTGTTGACGTTTTATACTGTTTTTTTGACATTTCTCTTAGTTTGTTGACGTTTTATACTGTTTTTTTGACATTTCTCTTAGTTTGTTGACGTTTTATACTGTTTTTTTGACATTTCCCTCAGTTTGTTGACGTTTTATACTGTTTTTTTGACATTTCTCTTAGTTTGTTGACGTTTTATACTGTTTTTTGACATTTGACAGAATTATTTGACATTTCTCTTAGTTTGTTGACGTTTTATACTGTTTTTTTGACATTTCTCTTAGTTTGTTGACGTTTTATACTGTTTTTTTGACATTTCTCTTAGTTTGTTGACGTTTTATACTGTTTTTTTGACATTTCTCTTAGTTTGTTGACGTTTTATACTGTTTTTTTGACATTTCTCTTAGTTTGTTGACGTTTTATACTGTTTTTTTGACATTTGACACAATTATTTAACATTTCCCTCAGTTTGTTGACGTTTTATACTGTTTTTTTGACATTTCTCTTAGTTTGTTGACGTTTTATACTGTTTTTTTGACATTTCTCTTAGTTTGTTGACGTTTTCTACTGTTTTTTTGACATTTCTCTTAGTTTGTTGACGTTTTATACTGTTTTTTGACATTTGACAGAATTATTTGACATTTCTCTTAGTTTGTTGACGTTTTATACTGTTTTTTTGACATTTCCCTCAGTTTGTTGACGTTTTATACTGTTTTTTTGACATTTCTCTTAGTTTGTTGACGGTTTATACTGTTTTTTTGACATTTCTCTTAGTTTGTTGACGGTTTATACTGTTTTTTTGACATTTCTCTTAGTTTCTTGACGGTTTATACTGTTTTTTTCACATTTCTCTTAATTTGTTGATGGTTTATACTGTTTTTTTGACATTTCTCTTAGTTTGTTGACGTTTTATACTGTTTTTTTGACATTTCTCTTAGTTTGTTGACGTTTTATACTGTTTTTTGACATTTCTCTTAGTTTGTTGACGTTTTATACTGTTTTTTTGACATTTCCCTCAGTTTGTTGACGTTTTATACTGTTTTTTTGACATTTCTCTTAGTTTGTTGACGTTTTATACTGTTTTTTGACATTTCTCTTAGTTTGTTGACGTTTTATACTGTTTTTTTGACATTTCCCTCAGTTTGTTGACGTTTTATACTGTTTTTTGACATTTGACATTTCTCTTAGTTTGTTGACGTTTTATACTGTTTTTTTGACATTTCTCTTAGTTTGTTGACGGTTTATACTGTTTTTTTGACATTTCTCTTAGTTTGTTGACGGTTTATACTGTTTTTTTGACATTTCTCTTAGTTTGTTGACGTTTTATACTGTTTTTTTGACATTTCTCTTAGTTTGTTGACGTTTTATACTGTTTTTTTGACATTTCTCTTAGTTTGTTGACGTTTTATACTGTTTTTTTGACATTTCCCTCAGTTTGTTGACGTTTTATACTGTTTTTTTGACATTTCTCTTAGTTTGTTGACGTTTTATACTGTTTTTTTGACATTTCTCTTAGTTTGTTGACGTTTTATACTGTTTTTTTGACATTTCTCTTAGTTTGTTGACGTTTTATACTGTTTTTTTGACATTTCTCTTAGTTTGTTGACGGTTTATACTGTTTTTTTGACATTTCTCTTAGTTTGTTGACGTTTTATACTGTTTTTTTGACATTTCCCTCAGTTTGTTGACGTTTTATACTGTTTTTTTGACATTTCTCTTAGTTTGTTGACGTTTTATACTGTTTTTTTGACATTTCTCTTAGTTTGTTGACGTTTTATACTGTTGTTTTGACATTTCTCTTAGTTTGTTGACGTTTTATACTGTTTTTTGACATTTGACAGAATTATTTGACATTTCTCTTAGTTTGTTGACGTTTTATACTGTTTTTTTGACATTTCTCTTAGTTTGTTGACGTTTTATACTGTTTTTTTGACATTTCTCTTAGTTTGTTGACGGTTTATACTGTTTTTTTGACATTTCTCTTAGTTTGTTGACGTTTTATACTGTTTTTTTGACATTTCTCTTAGTTTGTTGACGTTTTATACTGTTTTTTTGACATTTCTCTTAGTTTGTTGACGTTTTATACTGTTTTTTTGACATTTCTCTTAGTTTGTTAACGTTTTATACTGTTTTTTGACATTTGACAGAATTATTTGACATTTCTCTTAGTTTGTTGACGTTTTATACTGTTTTTTTGACATTTCTCTTAGTTTGTTGACGGTTTATACTGTTTTTTTGACATTTCTCTTAGTTTGTTGACGGTTTATACTGTTTTTTTGACATTTCTCTTAGTTTGTTGACGGTTTATACTGTTTTTTTGACATTTCTTTTAGTTTGTTGACGTTTTATACTGTTTTTTTTGACATTTCTCTTAGTTTGTTGACGTTTTATACTGTTTTTTTGACATTTCCCTCAGTTTGTTGACGTTTTATACTGTTTTTTTGACATTTCTCTTAGTTTGTTGACGTTTTATACTGTTTTTTTGACATTTCTCTTAGTTTGTTGACGTTTTATACTGTTTTTTTGACATTTCTCTTAGTTTGTTGACGTTTTATACTGTTTTTTTGACATTTCCCTCAGTTTGTTGACGTTTTATACTGTTTTTTTGACATTTCTCTTAGTTTGTTGACGTTTTATACTGTTTTTTTGACATTTCTCTTAGTTTGTTGACGTTTTATACTGTTTTTTTGACATTTCTCTTAGTTTGTTGACGTTTTATACTGTTTTTTTGACATTTCCCTCAGTTTGTTGACGTTTTATACTGTTTTTTGACATTTCTCTTAGTTTGTTGACGTTTTATACTGTTTTTTGACATTTGACAGAATTATTTGACATTTCTCTTAGTTTGTTGACGTTTTATACTGTTTTTTTGACATTTCTCTTAGTTTGTTGACGTTTTATACTGTTTTTTTGACATTTCTCTTAGTTTGTTGACGTTTTATACTGTTTTTTTGACATTTCTCTTAGTTTGTTGACGTTTTATACTGTTTTTTTGACATTTCTCTTAGTTTGTTGACGTTTTATACTGTTTTTTTGACATTTCCCTCAGTTTGTTGACGTTTTATACTGTTTTTTTGACATTTCTCTTAGTTTGTTGACGTTTTATACTGTTTTTTTGACATTTCTCTTAGTTTGTTGACGTTTTATACTGTTTTTTTGACATTTCTCTTAGTTTGTTGACGTTTTATACTGTTTTTTTGACATTTGACACAATTATTTAACATTTCCCTCAGTTTGTTGACGTTTTATACTGTTTTTTTGACATTTTTCTTAGTTTGTTGACGTTTTATACTGTTTTTTTGACATTTCTCTTAGTTTGTTGACGTTTTATACTGTTTTTTTGACATTTCTCTTAGTTTGTTGACGTTTTATACTGTTTTTTTGACATTTCCCTCAGTTTGTTGACGTTTTATACTGTTTTTTTGACATTTCTCTTAGTTTGTTGACGTTTTATACTGTTTTTTTGACATTTCTCTTAGTTTGTTGACGTTTTATACTGTTTTTTTGACATTTCTCTTAGTTTGTTGACGTTTTATACTGTTTTTTTGACATTTCTCTTAGTTTGTTGACGTTTTCTACTGTTTTTTTGACATTTCTCTTAGTTTGTTGACGTTTTATACTGTTTTTTTGACATTTCTCTTAGTTTGTTGACGTTTTATACTGTTTTTTTGACATTTCTCTTAGTTTGTTGACGTTTTATACTGTTTTTTTGTTATTTCCCTCAGTTTGTTGACGTTTTATACTGTTTTTTTGACATTTCTCTTAGTTTGTTGACGTTTTATACTGTTTTTTTGACATTTCGCTTAGTTTGTTGACGTTTTATACTGTTTTTTTGACATTTCTCTTCTCTTAGTTTGTTGACGTTTTATACTGTTTTTTTGACATTTCTCTTAGTTTGTTGACGTTTTATACTGTTTTTTTGACATTTCTCTTAGTTTGTTGACGTTTTATACTGTTTTTTTGACATTTCTCTTAGTTTGTTGACGTTTTATACTGTTTTTTTGACATTTCCCTCAGTTTGTTGACGTTTTATACTGTTTTTTTGACATTTCTCTTAGTTTGTTGACGTTTTATACTGTTTTTTTGACATTTCTCTTAGTTTGTTGACGTTTTATACTGTTTTTTTGACATTTCTCTTAGTTTGTTGACGTTTTATACTGTTTTTTTGTTATTTCCCTCAGTTTGTTGACGTTTTATACTGTTTTTTTGACATTTCTCTTAGTTTGTTGACGTTTTATACTGTTTTTTTGACATTTCTCTTAGTTTGTTGACGTTTTATACTGTTTTTTTGACATTTCCCTCAGTTTGTTGACGTTTTATACTGTTTTTTTGACATTTCTCTTAGTTTGTTGACGTTTTATACTGTTTTTTTGACATTTCTCTTAGTTTGTTGACGTTTTATACTGTTTTTTTGACATTTCTCTTAGTTTGTTGACGTTTTATACTGTTTTTTTGACATTTCCCTCAGTTTGTTGACGTTTTATACTGTTTTTTTGACATTTCTCTTAGTTTGTTGACGTTTTATACTGTTTTTTTGACATTTCTCTTAGTTTGTTGACGGTTTATACTGTTTTTTTGACATTTCTCTTAGTTTGTTGACGTTTTATACTGTTTTTTTGACATTTCCCTCAGTTTGTTGACGTTTTATACTGTTTTTTTGACATTTCTCTTAGTTTGTTGACGTTTTATACTGTTTTTTTGACATTTCTCTTAGTTTGTTGACGTTTTATACTGTTTTTTTGACATTTCCCTCAGTTTGTTGACGTTTTATACTGTTTTTTTGACATTTCTCTTAGTTTGTTGACGTTTTATACTGTTTTTTTGACATTTCTCTTAGTTTGTTGACGTTTTATACTGTTTTTTTGACATTTCTCTTAGTTTGTTGACGTTTTATACTGTTTTTTTGACATTTCCCTCAGTTTGTTGACGTTTTATACTGTTTTTTTGACATTTCTCTTAGTTTGTTGACGTTTTATACTGTTTTTTTGACATTTCTCTTAGTTTGTTGACGGTTTATACTGTTTTTTTGACATTTCTCTTAGTTTGTTGACGTTTTATACTGTTTTTTTGACATTTCCCTCAGTTTGTTGACGTTTTATACTGTTTTTTTGACATTTCTCTTAGTTTGTTGACGTTTTATACTGTTTTTTTGACATTTCTCTTAGTTTGTTGACGTTTTATACTGTTGTTTTGACATTTCTCTTAGTTTGTTGACGTTTTATACTGTTTTTTGACATTTGACAGAATTATTTGACATTTCTCTTAGTTTGTTGACGTTTTATACTGTTTTTTTGACATTTCTCTTAGTTTGTTGACGTTTTATACTGTTTTTTTGACATTTCTCTTAGTTTGTTGACGGTTTATACTGTTTTTTTGACATTTCTCTTAGTTTGTTGACGGTTTATACTGTTTTTTTGACATTTCTCTTAGTTTGTTGACGTTTTATACTGTTTTTTTGACATTTCTCTTAGTTTGTTGACGTTTTATACTGTTTTTTGACATTTGACAGAATTATTTGACATTTCTCTTGGTTTGTTGACGTTTTATACTGTTTTTTTGACATTTCTCTTAGTTTGTTGACGGTTTATACTGTTTTTTTGACATTTCTCTTAGTTTGTTGACGGTTTATACTGTTTTTTTGACATTTCTCTTAGTTTGTTGACGGTTTATACTGTTTTTTTGACATTTCTTTTAGTTTGTTGACGTTTTATACTGTTTTTTTGACATTTCTCTTAGTTTGTTGACGTTTTATACTGTTTTTTTGACATTTCTCTTAGTTTGTTGACGTTTTATACTGTTTTTTTGACATTTCTCTTAGTTTGTTGACGTTTTATACTGTTTTTTTGACATTTCTCTTAGTTTGTTGACGTTTTATACTGTTTTTTTGACATTTCTCTTAGTTTGTTGACGTTTTATACTGTTTTTTTGACATTTCCCTCAGTTTGTTGACGTTTTATACTGTTTTTTTGACATTTCTCTTAGTTTGTTGACGTTTTATAATGTTTTTTTGACATTTCTCTTAGTTTGTTGACGTTTTATACTGTTTTTTTGACATTTCTCTTAGTTTGTTGACGTTTTATACTGTTTTTTTGACATTTCCCTCAGTTTGTTGACGTTTTATACTGTTTTTTTGACATTTCTCTTAGTTTGTTGACGTTTTATACTGTTTTTTGACATTTGACAGAATTATTTGACATTTCTCTTAGTTTGTTGACGTTTTATACTGTTTTTTTGACATTTCTCTTAGTTTGTTGACGTTTTATACTGTTTTTTTGACATTTCTCTTAGTTTGTTGACGTTTTATACTGTTTTTTTGACATTTCTCTTAGTTTGTTGACGTTTTATACTGTTTTTTTGACATTTCTCTTAGTTTGTTGACGTTTTATACTGTTTTTTTGACATTTCTCTTAGTTTGTTGACGTTTTATACTGTTTTTTTGACATTTCTCTTAGTTTGTTGACGTTTTATACTGTTTTTTTGACATTTCTCTTAGTTTGTTGACGTTTTATACTGTTTTTTTGACATTTGACACAATTATTTAACATTTCCCTCAGTTTGTTGACGTTTTATACTGTTTTTTTGACATTTCTCTTAGTTTGTTGACGTTTTATACTGTTTTTTTGACATTTCTCTTAGTTTGTTGACGTTTTCTACTGTTTTTTTGACATTTCTCTTAGTTTGTTGACGTTTTATACTGTTTTTTTGACATTTCTCTTAGTTTGTTGACGTTTTATACTGTTTTTTTGACATTTCTCTTAGTTTGTTGACGTTTTATACTGTTTTTTTGACATTTCCCTCAGTTTGTTGACGTTTTATACTGTTTTTTTGACATTTCTCTTAGTTTGTTGACGTTTTATACTGTTTTTTTGACATTTCTCTTAGTTTGTTGACGTTTTATACTGTTTTTTTGACATTTCTCTTAGTTTGTTGACGTTTTATACTGTTTTTTTGACATTTCTCTTAGTTTGTTGACGTTTTATACTGTTTTTTTGACATTTCTCTTAGTTTGTTGACGTTTTATACTGTTTTTTTGACATTTCTCTTAGTTTGTTGACGTTTTATACTGTTTTTTTGACATTTCCCTTAGTTTATTTACATTTTATACTGTTTTTTTGATATTTGACTTAGCATTTTGACGTTTCTATTGACTATTTTGACATTTAAACAGTTATTTGACGTTTCATTTAGTTTTTTGACGTTTTTATAATGTTTTTTGAGATTTGACACAATTATTTGAAGTTTCACTCTGTTTTTTGACGTTTTATAATGTTTTTTTTATATTTGACTTAGCTTTTTGATGTTTTTATTGACTCTTAAGACATTTAAGCAATTATTTGACGTTTCACTCAGTTGTTTGACATTTTATACTTTTTTTTTTGACTTTTGACTTAGCTTTGTAACATTAGACCTAGCTTTTTGACATTTCTGTCATTTTTTTATATTTGACACATTTTTTGACGTTTCATTCAATTTTTTTGCATTTTATACTCTTTTTTGATATTTGACTTAGCTTTGAGACTTTTGATTTAGCTTTGTGAATTTTGACTTAGCTTTTTGACATTTCTGTCGTTTGTTTTTATATTTGACACATTTATTTGACGTTTCACTCAATTTTTTGACGTTTTATACTCTTTTTTCGACCTTTGACTTAGTTTTTTAACGTTCCTATTAAACTTTTTATCAGTTTCATTCAGTTTTTTGACGTTTTATACTGTTTTTTGGCATTTAACTTAGCTTTTTAACTATGCTATTAATTTTTTTGACATTTGACACATATATTTGTCGTTTTACTTAGTTTTCTAATATTTTATATCGTTTTTTGACAATTGCCTTAGCTTTTTGACATTTGACAAAATTATTTGACATTTCACTCAATTTTTTGAAGTTTTATAATGTTTTTTGATATTTGACACAATTACTTAAAGTTTTACACAGTTTTCTATCATTTTGAACTGATTTTTGATATTTGACTTAGCTTTTTGACATTTCTATTGACTTTTTTGACATTTAAACAATTATTTGACGTTTTACTCAGTTTTTTCACATCTTCATATCGTTTTTTGACATTTCACTAAATTTTTTGAAATGTCAAATATGTCAAATACAAAATTCCATACATCAAATATCAATTTATTTTTATAAATTTCCATAACTAATATTCAATTATTTATTCCAGGTTCCCTTTTTGCAATATCCGATGGCATGTGTTACGGTTGGACAGCACCAATGTTACCATATTTCATCAGCTCAAAAAGTCACATAAAAACAACAAAAACCGAAGTAGAATGGTTAGAAACAATTTTAATGTTCGGATCATTCTGTGGACTTCCCCTAACAATATTCCTAGTAAATAAAATCGGTAGAAAAAAATCGTTACTTCTAGCAGCAATATCATCACTAATAGGATGGATAGTGATAATCCTAGCAAATAAAATGATTTATATACATACTAGCTTTTGCCCGCGACTTCGTCTGCGTGTAATTCGAATAAAAGCAAGGTCTTTATGTATCAATAACTGGTGCCCGCGACTTCGTGTGCGCAGTATTAGTATTTCGAGTAGCTTATATTAGCGTGAAAAGAACTAACATTATGACATTAAAATTATAACATACATAATTTTTGGGTCGTATTTGAAAAATATAACAGTCTGACAATATTGAGATGTTACATTCGCACTGTAATAACGTAACAATATTGTCAACATAAGAAATACAGTAATTAAGCACTGCAAACCCCTAATCATAGGCCTATAGGTAGCTACTCAAATGATGTATTGTGAAGGACAAAATTTATCTCCTTTAAATACCAAAAGCGATAAAAGTATTCATTTTGATAAGGATCCATTTATTACTACCAAATGTGCATTAGAAATAAATTATCAACTGTTTTTGCAGCACACGCCTGAGTAGCTCGCAGATTGCAGAATTTTTTCAGACTTAAATGACATTTATCGTTATATTTTGGACAATTCACACAATATCTTTATAAATTATAGCCTATATGTTATTCTGATCTATAAGCTACATTACTGTAAAGTTTCATTAAAATCCGTTTAGTAGTTTTTGCGTGAAAGAGGAACAAACATCCATCCATACATCCATCCAAACAAACTTTCGCCTATATAATATTAGTAGGATAGTAGGATAGGATAACACGATTTTTTTTCGGTGTAATATGCGATATGTCATTTGTTAGTATGCCAATGTATGTCGCTGAAATCGCTGAAAGTAAAATACGTGGCTTCTTAGCATCAATAATTTATCTACAAATGTTAATAGGATGTGTTATAGTATATAGTGTCGGTCCTTATATGCATTTTAATACAATACCAATAATTGGTATATGTGTGTTAATAATAGAATTATTAATATTTATATGGATGCCTGAAAGTCCGTATTATTTAATCGAAAACAACCAATACGAACAAGCTAAAAAATCGTTACAATACTTTAGATACA
This sequence comes from Altica lythri, assembly GCA_964028335.1. Classification (NCBI taxonomy): domain Eukaryota; kingdom Metazoa; phylum Arthropoda; class Insecta; order Coleoptera; family Chrysomelidae; genus Altica; species Altica lythri. Next base: position 141,306 of record CAXIIO010001309.1, on the reverse strand, counting down.
ATCAAGATATAGATGAAGAACTACATAATATAACAAAAGCTGTAGAACGACAGAAACAAGAACGTGGACGTATACAAGATATAATTTTAATAAAAAGTAATCGTAAAGGTTTAGTGATAATGACAGTACTTAATGGTGGTGAACATTTCGCAGCAATTAGTGTAATAGTAATGAATTTACATACGATATTAAACGCAGCTGGTTCAATTTATATGGATTCAGCACATGCTGGTATTATATTTTCTGTGATAATGTTAATTTCAGCACAAATAGCTTCATTACAAGTCGATAAATATGGTAGAAAAACATTATTATTAATATCAACAATACTTACATCTATTTGTTTATTTACATTAGCTATTTATTTTAATTTAAAATATTTAAATTATGATATAAAAGAAGTTAGTTGGATACCAATTGTAACTGTAATGGTATACGCAGCTTCGTTTAAATTGGGATTAGGATTGGTACCAATGGTTGTTACAGCTGAGATATTTCCAGCTAAAGTTAAAGCTTTAGGTATGACTATAGCTGATGGAATGTTTGTTTTAGCTTCGATTATTAGTATTCAATTGTATAGTTGGTTGGAAAATTCGTTTGGTATGCATGTTCCGTTTTATTTGTTTGGTGTTTTTGCTGTTTTGATTGCTTTGTATATATTTCGTTGTCTTCCTGAGACTAAAGGGAAGACTTTGGAAGAGATTCAAACATTACTTAAAGGAGAGAAAATTGTTACTGTTAATAAAACTGATTTGTTATTGAGTGAATAAATTTGTGTTAAATTGTATTTTTTTTTTATAGAAATTTGTAAATAAATTTTTACAATTTTTGCTATTTTATATGTTTTTTAAGAAATTCAGTTTTCTTAGTGTAGTTTATACGGTATAAAACCTACACTGAGAAAACTACATTTCTTCACAAAAATCCGAATTTTTTTTTTAAATTTTTCAAATGATTTTGAACATTTTTTTCAAAATATTGAAATTTAAAAATTATAAAATAAAACAAGTGAAATATAATGAAAAATTGTAAAAAATTGGAAATTTTATAAAACATTAAATAAAAATTGAAAATTTTAATGATTTTAAGAAATTCAGTTTTCTTAGTGTAGTTTATATGGTATAAAACCTACACTGAGAAAACTACATTTCTTCACAAAAATCCGAAAATTTTTTTTAAATTTTTCAAATGATTTTTAACATTTTTTCACAATATTGAAATTTAAAAATTATAAAATAAAACCAGTGAAATATAATGAAAAATTGTAAAAAGGGCATTTTTGGACTAGAAAAGTGGTACAAAGTCGCTTTTGTCCAACAAAAGTGTATTGTTTACCTAAATAAAGAGCTCAATTTGACTTATACATAAGATTGTCTTTTGGTCTAAAAAAATTGTAGACTAAAAGAGCGTTTTTGAGTCTATTATACTGAAAAAGTTAATTTTTGCAGAATAGGATGGTTTGTTGGACTAATAGAACATTTTTTGGTCTAAAAAAACGATATAAGAGTGCATTTTTTATCTGACATAGCCAACTTTAGTCTAAAAGGATTCTATTTGACTTTTTTATCAATATAAGACTGTTTTTTTGGCTAAACAAGCAATTTTGGACTAAAACATCGTTTTTGGTTTGAAAAGCAGGTTATTTTACTTAAAAAAGTTAATATTTTCACAGTAAAATGATTTATTGGACTAAAATAGAACATTTTTAAATAAATTTTTTTTCTAAAAGGGCGTTTTTGGTCTAGAAAAGTGATATAAGAGCGCTTTTGTCCTAAAAGAGTGTATTTTTTATCTAAAAAAGTCTGTTTAAATTTAAAAGAGGTCAATTTGACTATCAAACGATAGGAAATTTTCTCAAAAATTCAAAATTCCAATTAGTTTTTTCATATCTTTTATAGTTTTCAATATACGGGGGAATTACAAAATTTTTGTTAAAATTTGTAATTCCCTCGTAACTTTTTTATTTATTAACATACAAAAAGATATAACCTATCAAAAGATAGGAAATTTTCTCAAAAATCCAAAATTCCAATTAGTTTTTTCATATCTTTTATAGTTTTCAATATACGGGGGAATTACAAAATTTTTGTTAAAATTTGTAATTCCCTCGTAACTTTTTTATTTATTAACGTACATAAAGTTATAACCTATCAAAAGAAAGGAAATTTTCTCAAAAATCTAAAATTCCAATTAGTTTTTTCATATCTTTTATAGTTTTCACTATACGGGGGAATTACAAAATTTTTGTTAAAATTTGTAATTCCCTCGTAACTTTTTTATTTATTCACGTACAAAAAGTTATAACTTACCAGAAGATAGGATATTTTGTCAAAAATCCAAAATTCCAATTAGTTTTTTCATATCTTTTATAGTTTTCAATATACAGGGGAATTACAAAATGTTTGTTAAAATTTGTAATTCCCTCGTATATCGAAAACTAGAAAAGTTATAAAAAAAAATGTTACATTTTTAAAATTGTGAGGAAATTTCCTATCTTTTGATAGGTTATAACTTTATGTACGTTTACAAATAAAAAAGTTATGGAGCTTTAAAATTTTTGTATTTTGTATAAAAGGGCGGTTTGTTTAGAAAAGCGATGAAGAACCTCTTTTGGTGTAAAAGAAAGTATATTTGATATAAAAAAGTGTTTTTTTGACTAAATAAGTGATTACGGATTAAAAAATCGTTTGACATCATTTTCTCATCAAACCCCAATAAAATTAACAATGTTCATCGGGTCGAAGTAGGCGCCAGGTAAATTTAACATGCAGACACACCGAAAAACCATTTCGACCACTTTCACATAAATAACCTTTATTTTTCGATTTTAATTTCCAATTTTAACATTTATTTCTTGCATTCTTCGTTTATTTAAAAAAAAAACGGATTTTTTTATACATATTTGGCCCCCTTTACCATAGTTTAAAATAACACAAATGATACAAATTTTTCGTTTTCGTTATGATTTTTTTGAATGTGAGCTTTATCCAGATTTTTTGATTACTTCAAATTCAAAAACCAACCGATTTATATCAAAACACCATTTTTTTAAACACGAAATCATATAAACAATCTTTTATTGAATTTGTAATACCCTCGTATATCGAAAACTACACAAATTATAAAAAAATCTTCATAATTCCCTAAATTTTCAAAATTTATAAACAAACTCAAAAGAATACATATTTTTAAATCTTGTTTTGGTTATTGAAACATCCAAATTTGTGTTTTTTGAGTTATTTAAATTATTTTACAATAATTATTATAAATTTGCCGAACAACCACAGATGAAAGAGGCCAATTTGTTTGACAGATCAGAAAATTCTAGTCGTAGGTAGCTGTCAATGTGTTGAATTTTTTGTGAAGGTGTTTTATTATCGCAATTTTGTTTTAAAAAAATCTATTTTCAATCGTAAATTAGTTAAATTATGATTAATAAGAGGGTTTGTTATCATTTACATAATTCGGTTTTATATTTTTTATATATAATTAGTGCTGTGAGTGATATTAAATGCTGCATAGTGGTTGTTGATACAACATTAAGTTTTCGTGTTTTGATGGTATGAAATGTAAGTAAAATTTATTGATATTTCGAAAAATTGAATATTGTCAACTTGTTTTTTGATTTTTCAAATGTTTTGTTGATAATTTTATAATGTTCGATTCTATTCGAATACAAATTTTTAAGTGTATTATTAAGAAATCGAAATACCACGACAGTTACCGAGTGTCTCCGAAAGCTAGATATGAAATTTTGATATAAATTTGTATTAAAAAGTTTATTTACTTCAAGAATTCAATCTTTTTTTTACTTTTTGTGTTTGTAAGTCAAATCTTGCTTTCTTAAGTATTTTAACCTATTTTACTATTATTTAAATATATTTTACAATGATTTATTATAAATTTTACCAAACAACCTCAAAGAAAGAGGCCAGTTTGTTTGAAAGATTTAGTCGTAGATGTCAATTTGTGAAGGTGTTTTATTGTCGTAATTTTGCATTTTTGTGTTGATAAATTCCATTTTGAATCGTAAATTAGTTAAATTATGATTAATAAGAGTGTTTGTTATGATTTACATAATTCGGTTTTATGTTTTTTATATATAATTAGTGCTGTGAGTGATATTAAATGCTGCATAGTGGTTGTTGATACAACATTAAGTTTTCGTGTATTGATGGTATGAAATGTAAGTAAAATTTATTGATATTTCGAAAAATTAAATATTGTCAACTTGTTTTTTGATTTTTCAAATGTTTTGTTGATAATTTTATAATGTTCGATTCTATTCGAATACAAATTTTTAAGTGTATTATTAAGAAATCGAAATACCACGACAGTTACCGAGTGTCTCCGAAAGCTAGATATGAAATTTTGATATAAATTTGTATTAAAAAGTTTATTTACTTCAAGAATTCAATCTTTTTTTTTACTTTTTGTGTTTGTAAGTCAAATCTTGCTTTCTTAAGTATTTTAACCTATTTTACTATTATTTAAATATATTTTACAATGATTTATTATAAATTTTACCGAACAACCTCAAAGAAAGAGGCCAGTTTGTTTGAAACATTCAGCATTCAGTCGTTCGTAGCTGTCAATTTGTGAAGGTGTTTTATTATCGTAATTTTGCATTTTTGTGTTGATAAATTCCATTTTGAATCGTAAATTAGTTAAATTATGATTAATAAGAGGGTTTGTTATCATTTACATAATTCGGTTTTATATTTTTTATATATAATTAGTGCTGTGAGTGATATTAAATGCTGCTTAGTGGTTGTTGATACAACATTTAGGTTTTCGTGTTTTGATGGTATGAAATGTAAGTAAAATTTATTGATATTTCGAAACATTGAATATTGTCAACTTGTTTTTTGATTTTTCAAATGTTTTGTTGATAATTTTATAATGTTCGATTCTATTCGAATACAAATTTTTAAGTGTATTATTAAGAAATCGAAATACCACGACAGTTACCGAGTGTCTCCGAAAGCTAGATATGAAATTTTGATATAAATTTGTATCAAAAAATTTATTTACTTCAAGAATTCAATCTTTTTTTTTTACTTTTTGTGTTTGTAAGTCAAATCTTGCTTTCTTAAGTACCTATTTTAACCTATTTTACTATTATTTAAATATATTTTACAATGATTTATTATAAATTTTACCAAACAACCTCAAAGAAAGAGGCCAGTTTGTTTGAATGATTCAGTCGTACCTGTCAATTTGTGAAGGTGTTTTATTGTCGTAATTTTGCATTTTTTGTGTTAAAAAATTCTATTTTCAATTGTAAATTAGTTAAATTATGATTAATAAGAGTGTTAGTTATGATTTACATAATTCGGTTTTATGTTTTTTATATATAATTAGTGCTGTGAATGATATTAATACTTCATAGTGATCGTTGATACAAAATTACGGTTTCGTGTTTTGATGGTATGAAATGTAAGTAAGATTTATTGATATTTCGAAAAATTGAATATTACTCAGTTGTTTATTGATTTTTTAAATGTTTTTGTTGATAATTTTATGTTTTATTCTATACGAAGACAAATTTTGAAAGGTATTATTAAGAAATCGAAATACAACAAGAGTTACCGAGTGTTTCCGAAAGCTAGTTGTCAAATGTTGATATAAATTTATATCAATAAATTCATTTATTTCAATATCTATTACAATTTCATCCCTTCTTTATTACTTTTTGTGTTTTTTTTTTCATCTTTCAAACAAACTGTATTCTTTTTTTAATATAAAACCTATATCTATCTCTTTCTAACTCACTGCAAGTAATATTCAATTGAAATATTTAAGATAGTCGAGTTGAATCTTGTTTATTATTGCATCAGGACAAAAAAAAACTATCGCGGTTAGTTGGAAGGGTAAAAAAAAATTGTAAGCAGGAATGGAATAACCCGGAACTGTTTTTTCATAAAAATTCCTACGCCAAACCGTATTTTATTACGAAATATGAACAAGATGATACATTTTTAACATATTATAGTGGCAAATTAGTGTTTTTTTGATTTGTTTTTATATATTTATATTTGTTACATTAAAATTAAATTTTATTTTCAGATACGATAAGTGGAAAGTGTTTTTTAATACGAGTGTCGTAATAGTTATTTATGCAACTAGTGCGTAAAGTGACCTTTTTTGACGAATGTGAATGTTGTCGCATGAGCCGCAGGCGAATGCGACAATCACATGAGTCAAAAAAGGAACATTTACGCACGAGTTGCATACAATATTTTTTCTACAACCGAATTTCTTTACAAGAAATACAAGTATAGGACTGATTTTTTTTTTACGCACTACTGCAAAAAAAATATTATATTTAAAACATATTTTAGATAACAAAATATTTATTTTCTAAATTAATCTTACCTATAATACCGGTACATAGAAACGCGAAATGCTTGAATTATAAATTAATTGAAATGTCAATCAGTCAGACCCTACGTATATTTAAATAAAAATACTTAGGTACCCTTATTCATGAACTGATATTTCTGTCATATTAAAAATCAAATTAAAAATTACTGAATATAATATCTAGTTTTGTATGTATTAAACTGCAACAATTTAACAATTAAATATATTTACACAATTAAATAATAAAAAAAAAGTTTCCTTACCCGGAATTGAACCCGAGTCAGCTGGGTAGAAGCCAGACACCTTACGTTCTCGGCCAATAACACACTTAAAAATCTTTGCATAATCTTATAAAAGACGGTGCTTATTTTACTTTTTTTTACTAGTTAAAAAAAAACTTTTTTTTTCACTAGTGAAAAAAAGTTAAACTTTACGAACCTTAAACCGTGCGTAAAGATAATACTTTACGCACGGTTGTAGAAAAATAAAGTTACAATACGACTTGTAACCGGTAAAAGTGTATGTTTAAAATAATAACGGAAAAGTAAATTCAGTGCGTTTAATAAATCGAAATTATCGTAAAAAGTTAATCCGTGTGATTTTCGGGAAATATTGCAAATACAACTTTGCAATCGGGCGAAGTAAAAAACCGTCGTTTTCCAGGCGTTGAAATCGTGTCAACTGCCTTTTAGGAAAATTCCACTTTTATAATTTTTCTAATCCGGGAAATCGCGGGGATAATTATACCAATTTCCTGATGATACAATAAAGACAGGTATATTTGATATTTATATGAATTTAATGATTTATATATTTATTGAGTATATCTGGACAAGGCTGTGGGTTACGCTAAAAGTTTATGATTTTTTTAAATCGTATAACTTTGGTGTAGGGGAAATTTGGGAAATTATTCTAGAAGAAAATTCGTTCGAAACGGGAGTGAACGTAAACGCGAAAATTCGGGAAAAGTGTACGCGAATGGAAACTATGGAGAAAACTAGAAATGATGGAGAAAACTAGGAATGATGGAAATGGAGGAGCCAGCATTAGGAAAGGAGAAAATAGGTAATTTATAAACATTAATCAATTCTTTAAATTGCATTTATAAAGCAAAAAAGATAGAAAATATTTTGTTTCTTTTTGTTTCAGGTAGGTTCAGAAGGTGTATAATAGCTTGTTTTTGGGTAAGTTTGTTTTTTGTATACAGCAAATTCGAAATTTCATTTCGAATTTGATTTATTTATTTAGCGAATTGTAGCAAAAGATAAAATTTAAACAATTTTTTTTATAATTCTTCTTCTTCTTATAATAGGATCCAGTCCAGTTTTAACCCGATATGTTTAGCCTCTTTTGGAGCTCTTTTTGTTATATTGAGCTCTAACTTTCGTATCATTACATTTAAAACTTCTAATTTGACGTTATAAAATGACAATTTTTGACATTTGAAACTTCAAATTTGACATTTGACTTTATAAAATGACAATTTTTGACATTTGAAACTTCAGATTTGACATTTGACGATATAAAATGACAATTTTTGACATTTGACTTTATAAAATGACAATTTTTGACATTTGAAACTTCAAATTTGACATTTGACTTTATAAAATGACAATTTTTGACATTTGACTTTATAAAATGACAATTTTTGACATTTGAAACTTCAAATTTGACATTTGACTTTATAAAATGACAATTTTTGACATTTGAAACTTCAAATTTGACATTTGACTTTATAAAATGACAATTTTTGACATTTGAAACTTCAAATTTGACATTTGACTTTATAAAATGACAATTTTTGACATTTGAAACTTCAAATTTGACATTTGACTTTATAAAATGACAATTTTTGACATTTGAAACTTCAAATTTGACATTTGACTTTATAAAATGACAATTTTTGACATTTGAAACTTCAGATTTGACATTTGACGATATAAAATGACAATTTTTGACATTTGACTTTATAAAATGACAATTTTTGACATTTGAAACTTCAAATTTGACATTTGACTTTATAAAATGACAATTTTTGACATTTGAAACTTCAAATTTGACATTTGACTTTATAAAATGACAATTTTTGACATTTGAAACTTCAAATTTGACATTTGACTTTATAAAATGACAATTTTTAACATTTGAAACTTCAAATTTGACATTTGACTTTATAAAATGACAATTTTTGACATTTGAAACTTCAAATTTGACATTTGACTTTATAAAATGACAATTTTTAACATTTGAAACTTCAAATTTGACATTTGACTTTATAAAATGACAATTTTTGACATTTGAGACTTCAAATTTGACATTTGACGATATAAAATGACAATTTTTGACATTTGACTTTATAAAATGACAATTTTTGACATTTGAAACTTCAAATTTGACATTTGACTTTATAAAATGACAATTTTTGACATTTGAAACTTCAAATTTGACATTTGACTTTATAAAATGACAATTTTTGACATTTGAAACTTCAAATTTGACATTTGACTTTATAAAATGACAATTTTTGACATTTGAAACTTCAAATTTGACATTTGACTTTATAAAATGACAATTTTTGACATTTGAAACTTCAAATTTGACATTTGACTTTATAAAATGACAATTTTTGACATTTGAAACTTCAAATTTGACATTTGACTTTATAAAATGACAATTTTTGACATTTGAAACTTCAAATTTGACATTTGACTTTATAAAATGACAATTTTTGACATTTGAAACTTCAAATTTGACATTTGACTTTATAAAATGACAATTTTTGACATTTGAAACTTCAAATTTGACATTTGACTTTATAAAGTGACAATTTTTGACATTTGAAACTTCAAATTTGACATTTGACTTTATAAAGTGACAATTTTTGACATTTGAAACTTCAAATTTGACATTTGACTTTATAAAATGACAATTTTTGACATTTGAAACTTCAAATTTGACATTTGACTTTATAAAGTGACAATTTTTGACATTTGAAACTTTAAATTTGACATTTGACTTTATAAAATGACAATTTTTGACATTTGAAACTTCAAATTTGACATTTGACTTTATAAAATGACAATTTTTAACATTTGAAACTTCAAATTTGACATTTGACTTTATAAAATGACAATTTTTGACATTTGAGACTTCAAATTTGACATTTGACGATATAAAATGACAATTTTTGACATTTGACTTTATAAAATGACAATTTTTGACATTTGAAACTTCAAATTTGACATTTGACTTTATAAAATGACAATTTTTGACATTTGAAACTTCAAATTTGACATTTGACGATATAAAATGACCATTTTTGACATTTGACTTTATAAAATGACAATTTTTGACATTTGAAACTTCAAATTTGACATTTGACTTTATAAAATGACAATTTTTGACATTTGACTTTATAAAATGACAATTTTTGACATTTGAAACTTCAAATTTGACATTTGACTTTATAAAATGACAATTTTTGACATTTGAAACTTCAAATTTGACATTTGACTTTATAAAATGACAATTTTTGACATTTGAAACTTCAAATTTGACATTTGACTTTATAAAATGACAATTTTTGACATTTGAAACTTCAAATTTGACATTTGACTTTATAAAATGACAATTTTTGACATTTGAAACTTCAAATTTGACATTTGACTTTATAAAATGACAATTTTTGACATTTGAAACTTCAAATTTGACATTTGACTTTATAAAATGACAATTTTTGACATTTGAAACTTCAAATTTGACATTTGACTTTATAAAATGACAATTTTTGACATTTGAAACTTCAAATTTGACATTTGACTTTATAAAATGACAATTTTTGACATTTGAAACTTCAAATTTGACATTTGACTTTATACAATGACAATTTTTGACATTTGAAACTTCAAATTTGACATTTGACTTTATAAAATGACAATTTTTGACATTTGAAACTTCAAATTTGACATTTGACTTTATAAAATGACAATTTTTGACATTTGAAACTTCAAATTTGACATTTGACGATATAAAATGACCATTTTTGACATTTGACTTTATAAAATGACAATTTTTGACATTTGAAACTTCAAATTTGACATTTGACTTTATAAAATGACAATTTTTGACATTTGACTTTATAAAATGACAATTTTTGACATTTGAAACTTCAAATTTGACATTTGACTTTATAAAATGACAATTTTTGACATTTGAAACTTCAAATTTGACATTTGACTTTATAAAATGACAATTTTTGACATTTGAAACTTCAAATTTGACATTTGACTTTATAAAATGACAATTTTTAACATTTGAAACTTCAAATTTGACATTTGACTTTATAAAATGACAGTTTTTGACATTTGAGACTTCAAATTTGACATTTGACGATATAAAATGACAATTTTTGACATTTGACTTTATAAAATGACAATTTTTGACATTTGAAACTTCAAATTTGACATTTGACTTTATAAAATGACAATTTTTGACATTTGAAACTTCAAATTTGACATTTGACGATATAAAATGACAATTTTTGACATTTGACTTTATAAAATGACAATTTTTGACATTTGAAACTTCAAATTTGACATTTGACTTTATAAAATGACAATTTTTGACATTTGAAACTTCAAATTTGACATTTGACTTTATAAAGTGACAATTTTTGACATTTGAAACTTCAAATTTGACATTTGACTTTATAAAATGACAATTTTTGACATTTGAAACTTCAAATTTGACATTTGACTTTATAAAATGACAATTTTTGACATTTGAAACTTCAAATTTGACATTTGACTTTATAAAGTGACAATTTTTGACATTTGAAACTTCAAATTTGACATTTGACTTTATAAAATGACAATTTTTGACATTTGAAACTTCAAATTTGACATTTGACTTTATAAAATGACAATTTTTGACATTTGAAACTTCAAATTTGACATTTGACTTTATAAAGTGACAATTTTTGACATTTGAAACTTCAAATTTGACATTTGACTTTATAAAATGACAATTTTTGACATTTGAAACTTCAAATTTGACATTTGACTTTATAAAATGACAATTTTTGACATTTGAAACTTCAAATTTGACATTTGACTTTATAAAGTGACAATTTTTGACATTTGAAACTTCAAATTTGACATTTGACTTTATAAACTGACAATTTTTGACATTTGAAACTTCAAATTTGACATTTGACTTTATAAAATGACAATTTTTGACATTTGAAACTTCAAATTTGACATTTGACTTTATAAAGTGACAATTTTTGACATTTGAAACTTCAAATTTGACATTTGACTTTATAAAATGACAATTTTTGACATTTGAAACTTCAAATTTGACATTTGACTTTATAAAGTGACAATTTTTGACATTTGAAACTTTAAATTTGACATTTGACTTTATAAAATGACAATTTTTGACATTTGAAACTTCAAATTTGACATTTGACTTTATAAAATGATAATTTTTGATATTTGAAACTTCAAATTTGACATTTGACGATATAAAATGACAATTTTTGACATTTGACTTTATAAAATGTCAATTTTTGACATTTGAAACTACAAATTTGACATTTGACTTTATAAAATGACAATTTTTGACATTTGAAACTTCAAATTTGACATTTGACTTTATAAAGTGACAATTTTTGACATTTGAAACTTCAAATTTGACATTTGACTTTATAAAGTGACAATTTTTGACATTTGAAACTTCAAATTTGACATTTGACTTTATAAAATGACAATTTTTGACATTTGAAACTTCAAATTTGACATTTGACGATATAAAATGACAATTTTTGACATTTGACTTTATAAAATGACAATTTTTGACATTTGACTTTATAAAATGACAATTTTTGACATTTAAGACTTCAAATTTGACATTTGACTTTATAAAATGACAATTTTTGACATTTGAAACTTCAAATTTGACATTTGACTTTATAAAATGATAATTTTTGACATTTGAAACTTCAAATTTGACATTTGACGATATAAAATGACAATTTTTGACATTTGACTTTATAAAATGTCAATTTTTGACATTTGAAACTACAAATTTGACATTTGACTTTATAAAATGACAATTTTTGACATTTGAAACTTCAAATTTGACATTTGACTTTATAAAGTGACAATTTTTGACATTTGAAACTTCAAATTTGACATTTGACTTTATAAAGTGACAATTTTTGACATTTGAAACTTCAAATTTGACATTTGACTTTATAAAATGACAATTTTTGACATTTGAAACTTCAGATTTGACATTTGACGATATAAAATGACAATTTTTGACATTTGAAACTTCAGATTTGACATTTGACGATATAAGATGACAATTTTTGACATTTGACTTTATAAAATGACAATTTTTGACATTTGAAACTTCAAATTTGACATTTGACTTTATAAAATGACAATTTTTGACATTTGAAACTTCAGATTTGACATTTGACGATATAAAATGACAATTTTTGACATTTGAAACTTCAGATTTGACAATTTTTGACATTTGACTTTATAAAATGACAATTTTTGACATTTGAAACTTCAAATTTGGCATTTGACTTTATAAAATGACAATTTCTGACATTTGAAACTTCAGATTTGACATTTGACTTTATAAAATGACAATTTTTGACATTTGACTTTATAAAATGTCAATTTTTGACATTTGAAACTTCAAATTTGACATTTGACTTTGTAAAATGACAATTTTTGACATTTGAAACTTCAGATTTGACATTTGACTTTATAAAATGACAATTTTTGACATTTGAAACTTCAAATTTGGCATTTAACGATATACGATGACAATTTTTGACATTTGACTTTATAAAATGACAATTTTTGACATTTGAAACTTCAAATTTGACATTTGACTTTATAAAATGACAATTTTTGACATTTGACTTTATAAAATGACAATTTTTGACATTTGAAACTTCAAATTTGACATTTGACTTTATAAAATGACAATTTTTGACATTTGAAACTTCAAATTTGACATTTAACGATATACGATGACAATTTTTGACATTTGACTTTATAAAATGACAATTTTTGACATTTGAAACTTCAAATTTGACATTTGACTTTATAAAATGACAATTTTTGACATTTGAAACTTCAAATTTGACATTTAACGATATACGATGACAATTTTTGACATTTGACTTTATAAAATGACAATTTTTGACATTTGAAACTTCAAATTTGACATTTGACTTTATAAAATGACAATTTTTGACATTTGAAACTTCAAATTTGACATTTGACTTTATAAAATGACAATTTTTGACATTTGAAACTTCAAATTTGACATTTAACGATATACGATGACAATTTTTGACATTTGACTTTATAAAATGACAATTTTTGACATTTGAAACTTCAAATTTGACATTTGACTTTATAAAATGACAATTTTTGACATTTGACTTTATAAAATGACAATTTTTGACATTTGAAACTTCAAATTTGACATTTGACTTTATAAAATGACAATTTTTGACATTTGAAACTTCAAATTTGGCATTTGACTTTATAAAATGACAATTTTTGACATTTGAAACTTCAAATTTGACATTTGACTTTATAAAATGACAATTTTTGACATTTGAAACTTCAAATTTGACATTTGACTTTATAAAATGACAATTTTTGACATTTGAAACTTCAGATTTGACATTTGACTTTATAAAATGACAATTTTTGACATTTGAAACTTCAAATTTGACATTTGACGATATAAAATGACAATTTTTGACATTTGACTTTATAAAATGTCAATTTTTGACATTTGAAACTACAAATTTGACATTTGACTTTATAAAATGACAATTTTTGACATTTGAAACTTCAGATTTGACATTTGACTTTATAAATGATTTTGAACATTTTTTTCAAAATATTGAAATTTAAAAATTATAAAATAAAACAAGTGAAATATAATGAAAAATTGTAAAAAATTGGAAATTTTATAAAACATTAAATAAAAATTGAAAATTTTAATGATTTTAAGAAATTCAGTTTTCTTAGTGTAGTTTATATGGTATAAAACCTACACTGAGAAAACTACATTTCTTCACAAAAATCCGAAATTTTTTTTTAAATTTTTCAAATGATTTTTAACATTTTTTCACAATATTGAAATTTAAAAATTATAAAATAAAACCAGTGAAATATAATGAAAAATTGTAAAAAGGGCATTTTTGGACTAGAAAAGTGGTACAAAGTCGCTTTTGTCCAACAAAAGTGTATTGTTTACCTAAATAAAGAGCTCAATTTGACTTATACATAAGATTGTCTTTTGGTCTAAAAAAATTGTAGACTAAAAGAGCGTTTTTGAGTCTATTATACTGAAAAAGTTAATTTTTGCAGAATAGGATGGTTTGTTGGACTAAAAAAACGATATAAGAGTGCATTTTTTATCTGACATAGCCAACTTTAGTCTAAAAGGATTCTATTTGACTTTTTTATCAATATAAGACTGTTTTTTTGGCTAAACAAGCAATTTTGGACTAAAACATCGTTTTTGGTTTGAAAAGCAGGTTATTTTACTTAAAAAAGTTAATATTTTCACAGTAAAATGATTTATTGGACTAAAATAGAACATTTTTAAATAAAATTTTTTTCTAAAAGGGCGTTTTTGGTCTAGAAAAGTGATATAAGAGCGCTTTTGTCCTAAAAGAGTGTATTTTTTATCTAAAAAAGTCTGTTTAAATTTAAAAGAGGTCAATTTGACTATCAAACGATAGGAAATTTTCTCAAAAATTCAAAATTCCAATTAGTTTTTTCATATCTTTTATAGTTTTCAATATACGGGGGAATTACAAAATTTTTGTTAAAATTTGTAATTCCCTCGTAACTTTTTTATTTATTAACATACAAAAAGATATAACCTATCAAAAGATAGGAAATTTTCTCAAAAATCCAAAATTCCAATTAGTTTTTTCATATCTTTTATAGTTTTCAATATACGGGGGAATTACAAAATTTTTGTTAAAATTTGTAATTCCCTCGTAACTTTTTTATTTATTAACGTACATAAAGTTATAACCTATCAAAAGAAAGGAAATTTTCTCAAAAATCTAAAATTCCAATTAGTTTTTTCATATCTTTTATAGTTTTCACTATACGGGGGAATTACAAAATTTTTGTTAAAATTTGTAATTCCCTCGTAACTTTTTTATTTATTCACGTACAAAAAGTTATAACTTACCAGAAGATAGGATATTTTGTCAAAAATCCAAAATTCCAATTAGTTTTTTCATATCTTTTATAGTTTTCAATATACAGGGGAATTACAAAATGTTTGTTAAAATTTGTAATTCCCTCGTATATCGAAAACTAGAAAAGTTATAAAAAAAAATGTTACATTTTTAAAATTGTGAGGAAATTTCCTATCTTTTGATAGGTTATAACTTTATGTACGTTTACAAATAAAAAAGTTATGGAGCTTTAAAATTTTTGTATTTTGTATAAAAGGGCGGTTTGTTTAGAAAAGCGATGAAGAACCTCTTTTGGTGTAAAAGAAAGTATATTTGATATAAAAAAGTGTTTTTTTGACTAAATAAGTGATTACGGATTAAAAAATCGTTTGACATCATTTTCTCATCAAACCCCAATAAAATTAACAATGTTCATCGGGTCGAAGTAGGCGCCAGGTAAATTTAACATGCAGACACACCGAAAAACCATTTCGACCACTTTCACATAAATAACCTTTATTTTTCGATTTTAATTTCCAATTTTAACATTTATTTCTTGCATTCTTCGTTTATTTAAAAAAAAAACGGATTTTTTTATACATATTTGGCCCCCTTTACCATAGTTTAAAATAACACAAATGATACAAATTTTTCGTTTTCGTTATGATTTTTTTGAATGTGAGCTTTATCCAGATTTTTTGATTACTTCAAATTCAAAAACCAACCGATTTATATCAAAACACCATTTTTTTAAACACGAAATCATATAAACAATCTTTTATTGAATTTGTAATACCCTCGTATATCGAAAACTACACAAATTATAAAAAAATCTTCATAATTCCCTAAATTTTCAAAATTTATAAACAAACTCAAAAGAATACATATTTTTAAATCTTGTTTTGGTTATTGAAACATCCAAATTTGTGTTTTTTGAGTTATTTAAATTATTTTACAATAATTATTATAAATTTGCCGAACAACCACAGATGAAAGAGGCCAATTTGTTTGACAGATCAGAAAATTCTAGTCGTAGGTAGCTGTCAATGTGTTGAATTTTTTGTGAAGGTGTTTTATTATCGCAATTTTGTTTTAAAAAAATCTATTTTCAATCGTAAATTAGTTAAATTATGATTAATAAGAGGGTTTGTTATCATTTACATAATTCGGTTTTATATTTTTTATATATAATTAGTGCTGTGAGTGATATTAAATGCTGCATAGTGGTTGTTGATACAACATTAAGTTTTCGTGTTTTGATGGTATGAAATGTAAGTAAAATTTATTGATATTTCGAAAAATTGAATATTGTCAACTTGTTTTTTGATTTTTCAAATGTTTTGTTGATAATTTTATAATGTTCGATTCTATTCGAATACAAATTTTTAAGTGTATTATTAAGAAATCGAAATACCACGACAGTTACCGAGTGTCTCCGAAAGCTAGATATGAAATTTTGATATAAATTTGTATTAAAAAGTTTATTTACTTCAAGAATTCAATCTTTTTTTTACTTTTTGTGTTTGTAAGTCAAATCTTGCTTTCTTAAGTATTTTAACCTATTTTACTATTATTTAAATATATTTTACAATGATTTATTATAAATTTTACCAAACAACCTCAAAGAAAGAGGCCAGTTTGTTTGAAAGATTTAGTCGTAGATGTCAATTTGTGAAGGTGTTTTATTGTCGTAATTTTGCATTTTTGTGTTGATAAATTCCATTTTGAATCGTAAATTAGTTAAATTATGATTAATAAGAGTGTTTGTTATGATTTACATAATTCGGTTTTATGTTTTTTATATATAATTAGTGCTGTGAGTGATATTAAATGCTGCATAGTGGTTGTTGATACAACATTAAGTTTTCGTGTATTGATGGTATGAAATGTAAGTAAAATTTATTGATATTTCGAAAAATTAAATATTGTCAACTTGTTTTTTGATTTTTCAAATGTTTTGTTGATAATTTTATAATGTTCGATTCTATTCGAATACAAATTTTTAAGTGTATTATTAAGAAATCGAAATACCACGACAGTTACCGAGTGTCTCCGAAAGCTAGATATGAAATTTTGATATAAATTTGTATTAAAAAGTTTATTTACTTCAAGAATTCAATCTTTTTTTTTACTTTTTGTGTTTGTAAGTCAAATCTTGCTTTCTTAAGTATTTTAACCTATTTTACTATTATTTAAATATATTTTACAATGATTTATTATAAATTTTACCGAACAACCTCAAAGAAAGAGGCCAGTTTGTTTGAAACATTCAGCATTCAGTCGTTCGTAGCTGTCAATTTGTGAAGGTGTTTTATTATCGTAATTTTGCATTTTTGTGTTGATAAATTCCATTTTGAATCGTAAATTAGTTAAATTATGATTAATAAGAGGGTTTGTTATCATTTACATAATTCGGTTTTATATTTTTTATATATAATTAGTGCTGTGAGTGATATTAAATGCTGCTTAGTGGTTGTTGATACAACATTTAGGTTTTCGTGTTTTGATGGTATGAAATGTAAGTAAAATTTATTGATATTTCGAAACATTGAATATTGTCAACTTGTTTTTTGATTTTTCAAATGTTTTGTTGATAATTTTATAATGTTCGATTCTATTCGAATACAAATTTTTAAGTGTATTATTAAGAAATCGAAATACCACGACAGTTACCGAGTGTCTCCGAAAGCTAGATATGAAATTTTGATATAAATTTGTATCAAAAAATTTATTTACTTCAAGAATTCAATCTTTTTTTTTTACTTTTTGTGTTTGTAAGTCAAATCTTGCTTTCTTAAGTACCTATTTTAACCTATTTTACTATTATTTAAATATATTTTACAATGATTTATTATAAATTTTACCAAACAACCTCAAAGAAAGAGGCCAGTTTGTTTGAATGATTCAGTCGTACCTGTCAATTTGTGAAGGTGTTTTATTGTCGTAATTTTGCATTTTTTGTGTTAAAAAATTCTATTTTCAATTGTAAATTAGTTAAATTATGATTAATAAGAGTGTTAGTTATGATTTACATAATTCGGTTTTATGTTTTTTATATATAATTAGTGCTGTGAATGATATTAATACTTCATAGTGATCGTTGATACAAAATTACGGTTTCGTGTTTTGATGGTATGAAATGTAAGTAAGATTTATTGATATTTCGAAAAATTGAATATTACTCAGTTGTTTATTGATTTTTTAAATGTTTTTGTTGATAATTTTATGTTTTATTCTATACGAAGACAAATTTTGAAAGGTATTATTAAGAAATCGAAATACAACAAGAGTTACCGAGTGTTTCCGAAAGCTAGTTGTCAAATGTTGATATAAATTTATATCAATAAATTCATTTATTTCAATATCTATTACAATTTCATCCCTTCTTTATTACTTTTTGTGTTTTTTTTTTCATCTTTCAAACAAACTGTATTCTTTTTTTAATATAAAACCTATATCTATCTCTTTCTAACTCACTGCAAGTAATATTCAATTGAAATATTTAAGATAGTCGAGTTGAATCTTGTTTATTATTGCATCAGGACAAAAAAAAACTATCGCGGTTAGTTGGAAGGGTAAAAAAAAATTGTAAGCAGGAATGGAATAACCCGGAACTGTTTTTTCATAAAAATTCCTACGCCAAACCGTATTTTATTACGAAATATGAACAAGATGATACATTTTTAACATATTATAGTGGCAAATTAGTGTTTTTTTGATTTGTTTTTATATATTTATATTTGTTACATTAAAATTAAATTTTATTTTCAGATACGATAAGTGGAAAGTGTTTTTTAATACGAGTGTCGTAATAGTTATTTATGCAACTAGTGCGTAAAGTGACCTTTTTTGACGAATGTGAATGTTGTCGCATGAGCCGCAGGCGAATGCGACAATCACATGAGTCAAAAAAGGAACATTTACGCACGAGTTGCATACAATATTTTTTCTACAACCGAATTTCTTTACAAGAAATACAAGTATAGGACTGATTTTTTTTTTACGCACTACTGCAAAAAAAATATTATATTTAAAACATATTTTAGATAACAAAATATTTATTTTCTAAATTAATCTTACCTATAATACCGGTACATAGAAACGCGAAATGCTTGAATTATAAATTAATTGAAATGTCAATCAGTCAGACCCTACGTATATTTAAATAAAAATACTTAGGTACCCTTATTCATGAACTGATATTTCTGTCATATTAAAAATCAAATTAAAAATTACTGAATATAATATCTAGTTTTGTATGTATTAAACTGCAACAATTTAACAATTAAATATATTTACACAATTAAATAATAAAAAAAAAGTTTCCTTACCCGGAATTGAACCCGAGTCAGCTGGGTAGAAGCCAGACACCTTACGTTCTCGGCCAATAACACACTTAAAAATCTTTGCATAATCTTATAAAAGACGGTGCTTATTTTACTTTTTTTTACTAGTTAAAAAAAAACTTTTTTTTTCACTAGTGAAAAAAAGTTAAACTTTACGAACCTTAAACCGTGCGTAAAGATAATACTTTACGCACGGTTGTAGAAAAATAAAGTTACAATACGACTTGTAACCGGTAAAAGTGTATGTTTAAAATAATAACGGAAAAGTAAATTCAGTGCGTTTAATAAATCGAAATTATCGTAAAAAGTTAATCCGTGTGATTTTCGGGAAATATTGCAAATACAACTTTGCAATCGGGCGAAGTAAAAAACCGTCGTTTTCCAGGCGTTGAAATCGTGTCAACTGCCTTTTAGGAAAATTCCACTTTTATAATTTTTCTAATCCGGGAAATCGCGGGGATAATTATACCAATTTCCTGATGATACAATAAAGACAGGTATATTTGATATTTATATGAATTTAATGATTTATATATTTATTGAGTATATCTGGACAAGGCTGTGGGTTACGCTAAAAGTTTATGATTTTTTTAAATCGTATAACTTTGGTGTAGGGGAAATTTGGGAAATTATTCTAGAAGAAAATTCGTTCGAAACGGGAGTGAACGTAAACGCGAAAATTCGGGAAAAGTGTACGCGAATGGAAACTATGGAGAAAACTAGAAATGATGGAGAAAACTAGGAATGATGGAAATGGAGGAGCCAGCATTAGGAAAGGAGAAAATAGGTAATTTATAAACATTAATCAATTCTTTAAATTGCATTTATAAAGCAAAAAAGATAGAAAATATTTTGTTTCTTTTTGTTTCAGGTAGGTTCAGAAGGTGTATAATAGCTTGTTTTTGGGTAAGTTTGTTTTTTGTATACAGCAAATTCGAAATTTCATTTCGAATTTGATTTATTTATTTAGCGAATTGTAGCAAAAGATAAAATTTAAACAATTTTTTTTATAATTCTTCTTCTTCTTATAATAGGATCCAGTCCAGTTTTAACCCGATATGTTTAGCCTCTTTTGGAGCTCTTTTTGTTATATTGAGCTCTAACTTTCGTATCATTACATTTAAAACTTCTAATTTGACGTTATAAAATGACAATTTTTGACATTTGAAACTTCAAATTTGACATTTGACTTTATAAAATGACAATTTTTGACATTTGAAACTTCAGATTTGACATTTGACGATATAAAATGACAATTTTTGACATTTGACTTTATAAAATGACAATTTTTGACATTTGAAACTTCAAATTTGACATTTGACTTTATAAAATGACAATTTTTGACATTTGACTTTATAAAATGACAATTTTTGACATTTGAAACTTCAAATTTGACATTTGACTTTATAAAATGACAATTTTTGACATTTGAAACTTCAAATTTGACATTTGACTTTATAAAATGACAATTTTTGACATTTGAAACTTCAAATTTGACATTTGACTTTATAAAATGACAATTTTTGACATTTGAAACTTCAAATTTGACATTTGACTTTATAAAATGACAATTTTTGACATTTGAAACTTCAAATTTGACATTTGACTTTATAAAATGACAATTTTTGACATTTGAAACTTCAGATTTGACATTTGACGATATAAAATGACAATTTTTGACATTTGACTTTATAAAATGACAATTTTTGACATTTGAAACTTCAAATTTGACATTTGACTTTATAAAATGACAATTTTTGACATTTGAAACTTCAAATTTGACATTTGACTTTATAAAATGACAATTTTTGACATTTGAAACTTCAAATTTGACATTTGACTTTATAAAATGACAATTTTTAACATTTGAAACTTCAAATTTGACATTTGACTTTATAAAATGACAATTTTTGACATTTGAAACTTCAAATTTGACATTTGACTTTATAAAATGACAATTTTTAACATTTGAAACTTCAAATTTGACATTTGACTTTATAAAATGACAATTTTTGACATTTGAGACTTCAAATTTGACATTTGACGATATAAAATGACAATTTTTGACATTTGACTTTATAAAATGACAATTTTTGACATTTGAAACTTCAAATTTGACATTTGACTTTATAAAATGACAATTTTTGACATTTGAAACTTCAAATTTGACATTTGACTTTATAAAATGACAATTTTTGACATTTGAAACTTCAAATTTGACATTTGACTTTATAAAATGACAATTTTTGACATTTGAAACTTCAAATTTGACATTTGACTTTATAAAATGACAATTTTTGACATTTGAAACTTCAAATTTGACATTTGACTTTATAAAATGACAATTTTTGACATTTGAAACTTCAGATTTGACATTTGACGATATAAAATGACAATTTTTGACATTTGACTTTATAAAATGACAATTTTTGACATTTGAAACTTCAAATTTGACATTTGACTTTATAAAATGACAATTTTTGACATTTGACTTTATAAAATGACAATTTTTGACATTTGAAACTTCAAATTTGACATTTGACTTTATAAAATGACAATTTTTGACATTTGAAACTTCAAATTTGACATTTGACTTTATAAAATGACAATTTTTGACATTTGAAACTTCAAATTTGACATTTGACTTTATAAAATGACAATTTTTGACATTTGAAACTTCAAATTTGACATTTGACTTTATAAAATGACAATTTTTGACATTTGAAACTTCAAATTTGACATTTGACTTTATAAAATGACAATTTTTGACATTTGAAACTTCAGATTTGACATTTGACGATATAAAATGACAATTTTTGACATTTGACTTTATAAAATGACAATTTTTGACATTTGAAACTTCAAATTTGACATTTGACTTTATAAAATGACAATTTTTGACATTTGAAACTTCAAATTTGACATTTGACTTTATAAAATGACAATTTTTGACATTTGAAACTTCAAATTTGACATTTGACTTTATAAAATGACAATTTTTGACATTTGAAACTTCAAATTTGACATTTGACTTTATAAAATGACAATATAATGGGGTTGCCATTATACCGTCATTTTTTTTTACTTTAGATGGGGTTGCCATCTCTTTAATATAATGGGGTTGCCATTATACCGTCATTTTTTTTTACTTTAGATGGGGTTGCCACCTATTTAATATAATGGGGTTGCCATTATACCGTCATTTTTTTTTACTTTAGATGGGGTTGCCACCTCTTTAATATAATGGGGTTGCCATTATACCGTCATTTTTTTTTACTTTAGATGGGGTTGCCATCTCTTTAATATAATGGGGTTGCCATTATACCGTCATTTTTTTTTACTTTAGATGGGGTTGCCATCTCTTTAATATAATGGGGTTGCCATTATACCGTCTTTTTTTTTACTTTAGATGGGGTCGCCACCTCTTTAATATAATGGGGTTGCCATTATACCGTCATTTTTTTTTACTTTAGATGGGGTTGCCATCTCTTTAATATAATGGGGTTGCCATTATACCGTCTTTTTTTTTTACTTTAGATGGGGTTGCCATCTCTTTAATATAATGGGGTTGCCATTATACCGTCTTTTTTTTTTACTTTAGATGGGGTCGCCACCTCTTTAATATAATGGGGTTGCCATTATACCGTCATTTTTTTTTACTTTAGATGGGGTTGCCACCTCTTTAATATAATGGGGTTGCCATTATACCGTCATTTTTTTTTACTTTAGATGGGGTTGCCATCTCTTTAATATAATGGGGTTGCCATTATACCGTCATTTTTTTTTACTTTAGATGGGGTTGCCATCTCTTTAATATAATGGGGTTGCCATTATACCGTCATTTTTTTTTACTTTAGATGGGGTTGCCACCTATTTAATATAATGGGGTTGCCATTATACCGTCATTTTTTTTTACTTTAGATGGGGTTGCCACCTCTTTAATATAATGGGGTTGCCATTATACTGTCATTTTTTTTTACTTTAGATGGGGTTGCCACCTCTTTAATATAATGGGGTTGCCATTATACCGTCATTTTTTTTTACTTTAGATGGGGTTGCCACCTCTTTAATATAATGGGGTTGCCATTATACCGTCATTTTTTTTTACTTTAGATGGGGTTGCCACCTCTTTAATATAATGGGGTTGCCATTATACCGTCTTTTTTTTTACTTTAGATGGGGTTGCCATCTCTTTAATATAATGGGGTTGCCATTATATCGTCATATCATTTTTTTTTTTTTTACTTTAGATGGGGTCGCTACCTCTTTAATATAATGGGGTTGCCATTATACCGTCTTTTTTTTTTTACTTTAGATGGGGTTGCTACCTCTTTAATATAATGGGGTTGCCATTATACCGTCATTTTTTTTTACTTTAGATGGGGTTGCCACCTCTTTAATATAATGGGGTTGCCATTATACCGTCTTTTTTTTTACTTTAGATGGGGTTGCCATCTCTTTAATATAATGGGGTTGCCATTATACCGTCATTTTTTTTTACTTTAGATGGGGTCGCTACCTCTTTAATATAATGGGGTTGCCATTATACCGTCTTTTTTTTTTTACTTT
This sequence comes from Altica lythri, assembly GCA_964028335.1. NCBI lineage: Eukaryota > Metazoa > Arthropoda > Insecta > Coleoptera > Chrysomelidae > Altica > Altica lythri. Next base: position 116,781 of record CAXIIO010001309.1, on the reverse strand, counting down.
AGATGGGGTTGCCATCTCTTTAATATAATGGGGTTGCCATTATACCGTCTTTTTTTTTACTTTAGATGGGGTTGCCATCTCTTTAATATAATGGGGTTGCCATTATACCGTCATTTTTTTTACTTTAGATGGGGTTGCACTCTCTTTAATATAATGGGGTTGCCATTATATCGTCATATCATTTTTTTTTTTACTTTAGATGGGGTCGCCACCTCTTTAATATAATGGGGTTGCCATTATACCGTCATTTTTTTTTACTTTAGATGGGGTTGCCATCTCTTTAATATAATGGGGTTGCCATTATACCGTCATTTTTTTTTACTTTAGATGGGGTTGCCATCTCTTTAATATAATGGGGTTGCCATTATACCGTCTTTTTTTTTTACTTTAGATGGGGTTGCCATCTCTTTAATATAATGGGGTTGCCATTATACCGTCACTTTTTTTTACTATAGATGGGGTTGCCATCTCTTTAATATAATGGGGTTGCCATTATACCGTCATTTTTTTTACTTTAGATGGGGTTGCCACGTCTTTAATATAATGGGGTTGCCATTATAACGTCATTTTTTTTTACTTTAGATGGGGTTGCCATCTCTTTAATATAATGGGGTTGCCATTATACCGTCATTTTTTTTACTATAGATGGGGTTGCCATCTCTTTAATATAATGGGGTTGCCATTATACCGTCATTTTTTTTACTTTAGATGGGGTTGCCATCTCTTTAATATAATGGGGTTGCCATTATACCGTCTTTTTTTTTTACTTTAGATGGGGTTGCCACCTCTTTAATATAATGGAGTTGCCATTATACCGTCATTTTTTTTTACTTTAGATGGGGTTGCCATCTCTTTAATATAATGGGGTTGCCATTATACCGTCATTTTTTTTACTTTAGATGGGGTTGCACTCTCTTTAATATAATGGGGTTGCCATTATATCGTCATATCATTTTTTTTTTTTACTTTAGATGGGGTCGCCACCTCTTTAATATAATGGGGTTGCCATTATACCGTCATTTTTTTTTACTTTAGATGGGGTTGCCATCTCTTTAATATAATGGGGTTGCCATTATACCGTCATTTTTTTTTACTTTAGATGGGGTTGCCATCTCTTTAATATAATGGGGTTGCCATTATACCGTCTTTTTTTTTTACTTTAGATGGGGTTGCCATCTCTTTAATATAATGGGGTTGCCATTATACCGTCACTTTTTTTTACTATAGATGGGGTTGCCATCTCTTTAATATAATGGGGTTGCCATTATATCGTCATTTTTTTTTACTTTATATGGGGTTGCCATCTCTTTAATATAATGGGGTTGCCATTATACCGTCTTTTTTTTTTACTTTAGATGGGGTTGCCACCTCTTTAATATAATGGGGTTGCCATTATACCGTCATTTTTTTTACTTTAGATGGGGTTGCCATCTCTTTAATATAATGGGGTTGCCATTATACCGTCTTTTTTTTTTTACTTTAGATGGGGTTGCCACCTCTTTAATATAATGGGGTTGCCATTATACCGTCATTTTTTTTTACTTTAGATGGGGTTGCCATCTCTTTAATATAATGGGGTTGCCATTATACCGTCTTTTTTTTTTACTTTAGATGGGGTTGCCACCTCTTTAATATAATGGGGTTGCCATTATACCGTCATTTTTTTTACTTTAGATGGGGTTGCCATCTCTTTAATATAATGGGGTTGCCATTATATCGTCAATTTTTTTTATTTTAGATGGGGTTGCCACCTCTTTAATATAATGGGGTTGCCATTATACCGTCATTTTTTTTTACTTTAGATGGGGTTGCCACCTCTTTAATATAATGGGGTTGCCATTATATCGTCATATCATTTTTTTTTTTTACTTTAGATGGGGTTGCCACCTCTTTAATATAATGGGGTTGCCATTATACCGTCATTTTTTTTTACTTTAGATGGGGTTGCCATCTCTTTAATATAATGGGGTTGCCATTATACCGTCATTTTTTTTTACTTTAGATGGGGTTGCCATCTCTTTAATATAATGGGGTTGCCATTATACCGTCTTTTTTTTTTACTTTAGATGGGGTTGCCACCTCTTTAATATAATGGGGTTGCCATTATACCGTCATTTTTTTTACTTTAGATGGGGTTGCCATCTCTTTAATATAATGGGGTTGCCATTATACCGTCTTTTTTTTTTACTTTAGATGGGGTTGCCATCTCTTTAATATAATGGGGTTGCCATTATACCGTCTTTTTTTTTTACTTTAGATGGGGTTGCCACCTCTTTAATATAATGGGGTTGCCATTATACCGTCATTTTTTTTTACTTTAGATGGGGTTGCCATCTCTTTAATATAATGGGGTTGCCATTATACCGTCTTTTTTTTTTACTTTAGATGGGGTTGCCACCTCTTTAATATAATGGGGTTGCCATTATACCGTCATTTTTTTTACTTTAGATGGGGTTGCCATCTCTTTAATATAATGGGGTTGCCATTATATCGTCAATTTTTTTTATTTTAGATGGGGTTGCCACCTCTTTAATATAATGGGGTTGCCATTATACCGTCATTTTTTTTTACTTTAGATGGGGTTGCCACCTCTTTAATATAATGGGGTTGCCATTATACCGTCATTTTTTTTTACTTTAGATGGGGTTGCCATCTCTTTAATATAATGGGGTTGCCATTATACCGTCATTTTTTTTTACTTTAGATGGGGTTGCCATCTCTTTAATATAATGGGGTTGCCATTATACCGTCTTTTTTTTTTACTTTAGATGGGGTTGCCACCTCTTTAATATAATGGGGTTGCCATTATACCGTCATTTTTTTTTACTTTAGATGGGTTTGCCATCTCTTTAATATAATGGGGTTGCCATTATACCGTCTTTTTTTTTTACTTTAGATGGGGTTGCCACCTCTTTAATATAATGGGGTTGCCATTATACCGTCATTTTTTTTACTTTAGATGGGGTTGCCATCTCTTTAATATAATGGGGTTGCCATTATATCGTCAATTTTTTTTATTTTAGATGGGGTTGCCACCTCTTTAATATAATGGGGTTGCCATTATACCGTCATTTTTTTTTACTTTAGATGGGGTTGCCACCTCTTTAATATAATGGGGTTGCCATTATATCGTCATATCATTTTTTTTTTTTACTTTAGATGGGGTTGCCACCTCTTTAATATAATGGGGTTGCCATTATACCGTCATTTTTTTTTACTTTAGATGGGGTTGCCATCTCTTTAATATAATGGGGTTGCCATTATACCGTCTTTTTTTTTTACTTTAGATGGGGTTGCCATCTCTTTAATATAATGGGGTTGCCATTATACCGTCTTTTTTTTTTACTTTAGATGGGGTCGCCACCTCTTTAATATAATGGGGTTGCCATTATACCGTCATTTTTTTTTACTTTAGATGGGGTTGCCACCTCTTTAATATAATGGGGTTGCCATTATACCGTCATTTTTTTTTACTTTAGATGGGGTTGCCATCTCTTTAATATAATGGGGTTGCCATTATACCGTCATTTTTTTTTACTTTAGATGGGGTTGCCATCTCTTTAATATAATGGGGTTGCCATTATACCGTCATTTTTTTTTACTTTAGATGGGGTTGCCACCTATTTAATATAATGGGGTTGCCATTATACCGTCATTTTTTTTTACTTTAGATGGGGTTGCCACCTCTTTAATATAATGGGGTTGCCATTATACTGTCATTTTTTTTTACTTTAGATGGGGTTGCCACCTCTTTAATATAATGGGGTTGCCATTATACCGTCATTTTTTTTTACTTTAGATGGGGTTGCCACCTCTTTAATATAATGGGGTTGCCATTATACCGTCATTTTTTTTTACTTTAGATGGGGTTGCCACCTCTTTAATATAATGGGGTTGCCATTATACCGTCTTTTTTTTTACTTTAGATGGGGTTGCCATCTCTTTAATATAATGGGGTTGCCATTATATCGTCATATCATTTTTTTTTTTTTTACTTTAGATGGGGTCGCTACCTCTTTAATATAATGGGGTTGCCATTATACCGTCTTTTTTTTTTTACTTTAGATGGGGTTGCTACCTCTTTAATATAATGGGGTTGCCATTATACCGTCATTTTTTTTTACTTTAGATGGGGTTGCCACCTCTTTAATATAATGGGGTTGCCATTATACCGTCTTTTTTTTTACTTTAGATGGGGTTGCCATCTCTTTAATATAATGGGGTTGCCATTATACCGTCATTTTTTTTTACTTTAGATGGGGTCGCTACCTCTTTAATATAATGGGGTTGCCATTATACCGTCTTTTTTTTTTTACTTTAGATGGGGTTGCCATCTCTTTAATATAATGGGGTTGCCATTATACCGTCTTTTTTTTTACTTTAGATGGGGTTGCCATCTCTTTAATATAATGGGGTTGCCATTATACCGTCATTTTTTTTACTTTAGATGGGGTTGCACTCTCTTTAATATAATGGGGTTGCCATTATATCGTCATATCATTTTTTTTTTTACTTTAGATGGGGTCGCCACCTCTTTAATATAATGGGGTTGCCATTATACCGTCATTTTTTTTTACTTTAGATGGGGTTGCCATCTCTTTAATATAATGGGGTTGCCATTATACCGTCATTTTTTTTTACTTTAGATGGGGTTGCCATCTCTTTAATATAATGGGGTTGCCATTATACCGTCTTTTTTTTTTACTTTAGATGGGGTTGCCATCTCTTTAATATAATGGGGTTGCCATTATACCGTCACTTTTTTTTACTATAGATGGGGTTGCCATCTCTTTAATATAATGGGGTTGCCATTATACCGTCATTTTTTTTACTTTAGATGGGGTTGCCACGTCTTTAATATAATGGGGTTGCCATTATAACGTCATTTTTTTTTACTTTAGATGGGGTTGCCATCTCTTTAATATAATGGGGTTGCCATTATACCGTCATTTTTTTTACTATAGATGGGGTTGCCATCTCTTTAATATAATGGGGTTGCCATTATACCGTCATTTTTTTTACTTTAGATGGGGTTGCCATCTCTTTAATATAATGGGGTTGCCATTATACCGTCTTTTTTTTTTTACTTTAGATGGGGTTGCCACCTCTTTAATATAATGGAGTTGCCATTATACCGTCATTTTTTTTTACTTTAGATGGGGTTGCCATCTCTTTAATATAATGGGGTTGCCATTATACCGTCATTTTTTTTACTTTAGATGGGGTTGCACTCTCTTTAATATAATGGGGTTGCCATTATATCGTCATATCATTTTTTTTTTTTACTTTAGATGGGGTCGCCACCTCTTTAATATAATGGGGTTGCCATTATACCGTCATTTTTTTTTACTTTAGATGGGGTTGCCATCTCTTTAATATAATGGGGTTGCCATTATACCGTCTTTTTTTTTTACTTTAGATGGGGTTGCCATCTCTTTAATATAATGGGGTTGCCATTATACCGTCACTTTTTTTTACTATAGATGGGGTTGCCATCTCTTTAATATAATGGGGTTGCCATTATATCGTCATTTTTTTTTACTTTATATGGGGTTGCCATCTCTTTAATATAATGGGGTTGCCATTATACCGTCTTTTTTTTTTACTTTAGATGGGGTTGCCACCTCTTTAATATAATGGGGTTGCCATTATACCGTCATTTTTTTTACTTTAGATGGGGTTGCCATCTCTTTAATATAATGGGGTTGCCATTATACCGTCTTTTTTTTTTTACTTTAGATGGGGTTGCCACCTCTTTAATATAATGGGGTTGCCATTATACCGTCATTTTTTTTTACTTTAGATGGGGTTGCCATCTCTTTAATATAATGGGGTTGCCATTATACCGTCTTTTTTTTTTACTTTAGATGGGGTTGCCACCTCTTTAATATAATGGGGTTGCCATTATACCGTCATTTTTTTTACTTTAGATGGGGTTGCCATCTCTTTAATATAATGGGGTTGCCATTATATCGTCAATTTTTTTTATTTTAGATGGGGTTGCCACCTCTTTAATATAATGGGGTTGCCATTATACCGTCATTTTTTTTTACTTTAGATGGGGTTGCCACCTCTTTAATATAATGGGGTTGCCATTATATCGTCATATCATTTTTTTTTTTTACTTTAGATGGGGTTGCCACCTCTTTAATATAATGGGGTTGCCATTATACCGTCATTTTTTTTTACTTTAGATGGGGTTGCCATCTCTTTAATATAATGGGGTTGCCATTATACCGTCATTTTTTTTTACTTTAGATGGGGTTGCCATCTCTTTAATATAATGGGGTTGCCATTATACCGTCTTTTTTTTTTACTTTAGATGGGGTTGCCACCTCTTTAATATAATGGGGTTGCCATTATACCGTCATTTTTTTTACTTTAGATGGGGTTGCCATCTCTTTAATATAATGGGGTTGCCATTATACCGTCTTTTTTTTTTACTTTAGATGGGGTTGCCATCTCTTTAATATAATGGGGTTGCCATTATACCGTCTTTTTTTTTTACTTTAGATGGGGTTGCCACCTCTTTAATATAATGGGGTTGCCATTATACCGTCATTTTTTTTTACTTTAGATGGGGTTGCCATCTCTTTAATATAATGGGGTTGCCATTATACCGTCTTTTTTTTTTACTTTAGATGGGGTTGCCACCTCTTTAATATAATGGGGTTGCCATTATACCGTCATTTTTTTTACTTTAGATGGGGTTGCCATCTCTTTAATATAATGGGGTTGCCATTATATCGTCAATTTTTTTTATTTTAGATGGGGTTGCCACCTCTTTAATATAATGGGGTTGCCATTATACCGTCATTTTTTTTTACTTTAGATGGGGTTGCCACCTCTTTAATATAATGGGGTTGCCATTATACCGTCATTTTTTTTTACTTTAGATGGGGTTGCCATCTCTTTAATATAATGGGGTTGCCATTATACCGTCATTTTTTTTTACTTTAGATGGGGTTGCCATCTCTTTAATATAATGGGGTTGCCATTATACCGTCTTTTTTTTTTACTTTAGATGGGGTTGCCACCTCTTTAATATAATGGGGTTGCCATTATACCGTCATTTTTTTTTACTTTAGATGGGTTTGCCATCTCTTTAATATAATGGGGTTGCCATTATACCGTCTTTTTTTTTTACTTTAGATGGGGTTGCCACCTCTTTAATATAATGGGGTTGCCATTATACCGTCATTTTTTTTACTTTAGATGGGGTTGCCATCTCTTTAATATAATGGGGTTGCCATTATATCGTCAATTTTTTTTATTTTAGATGGGGTTGCCACCTCTTTAATATAATGGGGTTGCCATTATACCGTCATTTTTTTTTACTTTAGATGGGGTTGCCACCTCTTTAATATAATGGGGTTGCCATTATATCGTCATATCATTTTTTTTTTTTACTTTAGATGGGGTTGCCACCTCTTTAATATAATGGGGTTGCCATTATACCGTCATTTTTTTTTACTTTAGATGGGGTTGCCATCTCTTTAATATAATGGGGTTGCCATTATACCGTCTTTTTTTTTTACTTTAGATGGGGTTGCCACCTCTTTAATATAATGGGGTTGCCATTATACCGTCATTTTTTTTACTTTAGATGGGGTTGCCATCTCTTTAATATAATGGGGTTGCCATTATACCGTCATTTTTTTTTACTTTAGATGGGGTTGCCACCTCTTTAATATAATGGGGTTGCCATTATACCGTCATTTTTTTTTACTTTAGATGGGGTTGCCATCTCTTTAATATAATGGGGTTGCCATTATACCGTCTTTTTTTTTTACTTTAGATGGGGTTGCCACCTCTTTAATATAATGGGGTTGCCATTATACCGTCATTTTTTTTTACTTTAGATGGGGTTGCCACCTCTTTAATATAATGGGGTTGCCATTATACCGTCATTTTTTTTTACTTTAGATGGGGTTGTCATCTCTTTAATATAATGGGGTTGCCATTATACCGTCATTTTTTTTTACTTTAGATGGGGTTGCCATCTCTTTAATATAATGGGGTTGCCATTATACCGTCATTTTTTTTTACTTTAGATGGGGTTGCCACCTCTTTAATATAATGGGGTTGCCATTATACCGTCATTTTTTTTTACTTTAGATGGGGTTGCCATCTCTTTAATATAATGGGGTTGCCATTATACCGTCTTTTTTTTTTACTTTAGATGGGGTTGCCACCTCTTTAATATAATGGGGTTGCCATTATACCGTCATTTTTTTTACTTTAGATGGGGTTGCCATCTCTTTAATATAATGGGGTTGCCATTATATCGTCAATTTTTTTTATTTTAGATGGGGTTGCCACCTCTTTAATATAATGGGGTTGCCATTATACCGTCATTTTTTTTTACTTTAGATGGGGTTGCCACCTCTTTAATATAATGGGGTTGCCATTATATCGTCATATCATTTTTTTTTTTTACTTTAGATGGGGTTGCCACCTCTTTAATATAATGGGGTTGCCATTATACCGTCATTTTTTTTTACTTTAGATGGGGTTGCCATCTCTTTAATATAATGGGGTTGCCATTATACCGTCATTTTTTTTTACTTTAGATGGGGTTGCCACCTCTTTAATATAATGGGGTTGCCATTATACCGTCATTTTTTTTTACTTTAGATGGGGTTGCCATCTCTTTAATATAATGGGGTTGCCATTATACCGTCTTTTTTTTTTACTTTAGATGGGGTTGCCACCTCTTTAATATAATGGGGTTGCCATTATACCGTCATTTTTTTTACTTTAGATGGGGTTGCCATCTCTTTAATATAATGGGGTTGCCATTATATCGTCAATTTTTTTTATTTTAGATGGGGTTGCCACCTCTTTAATATAATGGGGTTGCCATTATACCGTCATTTTTTTTTACTTTAGATGGGGTTGCCACCTCTTTAATATAATGGGGTTGCCATTATATCGTCATATCATTTTTTTTTTACTTTAGATGGGGTTGCCACCTCTTTAATATAATGGGGTTGCCATTATACCGTCATTTTTTTTTACTTTAGATGGGGTTGTCATCTCTTTAATATAATGGGGTTGCCATTATACCGTCATTTTTTTTTACTTTAGATGGGGTTGCCACCTCTTTAATATAATGGGGTTGCCATTATACCGTCATTTTTTTTTACTTTAGATGGGGTTGTCATCTCTTTAATATAATGGGGTTGCCATTATACCGTCATTTTTTTTTACTTTAGATGGGGTTGCCACCTCTTTAATATAATGGGGTTGCCATTATACCGTCATTTTTTTTTTACTTTAGATGGGGTTGTCATCTCTTTAATATAATGGGGTTGCCATTATACCGTCATTTTTTTTTACTTTAGATGGGGTTGCCACCTCTTTAATATAATGGGGTTGCCATTATACCGTCATTTTTTTTTACTTTAGATGGGGTTGTCATCTCTTTAATATAATGGGGTTGCCATTATACCGTCATTTTTTTTTACTTTAGATGGGGTTGCCACCTCTTTAATATAATGGGGTTGCCATTATATCGTCATATCATTTTTTTTTTACTTTAGATGGGGTTGCCACCTCTTTAATATAATGGGGTTGCCATTATACCGTCATTTTTTTTTACTTTAGATGGGGTTGCCATCTCTTTAATATAATGGGGTTGCCATTATACCGTCATTTTTTTTTACTTTAGATGGGGTTGCCACCTCTTTAATATAATGGGGTTGCCATTATACCGTCATTTTTTTTTTACTTTAGATGGGGTTGCCATCTCTTTAATATAATGGGGTTGCCATTATACCGTCTTTTTTTTTTACTTTAGATGGGGTTGCCACTTCTTTAATATAATGGGGTTGCCATTATACCGTCATTTTTTTTACTTTAGATGGGGTTGCCATCTCTTTAATATAATGGGGTTGCCATTATATCGTCAATTTTTTTTATTTTAGATGGGGTTGCCACCTCTTTAATATAATGGGGTTGCCATTATACCGTCATTTTTTTTTACTTTAGATGGGGTTGCCACCTCTTTAATATAATGGGGTTGCCATTATATCGTCATATCATTTTTTTTTTTTACTTTAGATGGGGTTGCCACCTCTTTAATATAATGGGGTTGCCATTATACCGTCATTTTTTTTTACTTTAGATGGGGTTGTCATCTCTTTAATATAATGGGGTTGCCATTATACCGTCATTTTTTTTTTACTTTAGATGGGGTTGCCACCTCTTTAATATAATGGAGTTGCCATTATACCGTCATTTTTTTCTACTTTAGATGGGGTTGTCATCTCTTTAATATAATGGGGTTGCCATTATACCGTCATTTTTTTTTACTTTAGATGGGGTTGCCACCTCTTTAATATAATGGGGTTGCCATTATATCGTCATATCATTTTTTTTTTTACTTTAGATGGGGTTGCCACCTCTTTAATATAATGGGGTTGCCATTATATCGTCATATCATTTTTTTTTTTACTTTAGATGGGGTTGCCACCTCTTTAATATAATGGGGTTGCCATTATACCGTCATTTTTTTTTTACTTTAGATGGGGTTGCCATCTCTTTAATATAATGGGGTTGCCATTATACCGTCATTTTTTTTTACTTTAGATGGGGTTGCCACCTCTTTAATATAATGGGGTTGCCATTATATCGTCATATCATTTTTTTTTTTTACTTTAGATGGGGTTGCCACCTCTTTAATATAATGGGGTTGCCATTATACCGTCATTTTTTTTTACTTTAGATGGGGTTGTCATCTCTTTAATATAATGGGGTTGCCATTATACCGTCATTTTTTTTTTACTTTAGATGGGGTTGCCACCTCTTTAATATAATGGAGTTGCCATTATACCGTCATTTTTTCTACTTTAGATGGGGTTGTCATCTCTTTAATATAATGGGGTTGCCATTATACCGTCATTTTTTTTTTACTTTAGATGGGTTGCCACCTCTTTAATATAATTTTTACTTTAGATGGGGTTGCCACCTCTTTAATATAATGGGGTTGCCATTATACCGTCATTTTTTTTTACTTTAGATGGGGTTGCCATCTCTTTAATATAATGGGGTTGCCATTATACCGTCTTTTTTTTTTACTTTAGATGGGGTTGCCACTTCTTTAATATAATGGGGTTGCCATTATACCGTCATTTTTTTACTTTAGATGGGGTTGCCATCTCTTTAATATAATGGGGTTGCCATTATATCGTCAATTTTTTTATTTTAGAGGGTTGCCATTATATCGTCAATTTTTTTTATTTTAGATGGGGTTGCCACCTCTTTAATATAATGGGGTTGCCATTATACCGTCATTTTTTTTTACTTTAGATGGGGTTGCCACCTCTTTAATATAATGGGGTTGCCATTATATCGTCATATCATTTTTTTTTTTACTTTAGATGGGGTTGCCACCTCTTTAATATAATGGGGTTGCCATTATACCGTCATTTTTTTTTACTTTAGATGGGGTTGTCATCTCTTTAATATAATGGGGTTGCCATTATACCGTCATTTTTTTTTTTACTTTAGATGGGGTTGCCACCTCTTTAATATAATGGAGTTGCCATTATACCGTCATTTTTTTCTACTTTAGATGGGGTTGTCATCTCTTTAATATAATGGGGTTGCCATTATACCGTCATTTTTTTTTACTTTAGATGGGGTTGCCACCTCTTTAATATAATGGGGTTGCCATTATATCGTCATATCATTTTTTTTTTTTACTTTAGATGGGGTTGCCACCTCTTTAATATAATGGGGTTGCCATTATATCGTCATATCATTTTTTTTTTTACTTTAGATGGGGTTGCCACCTCTTTAATATAATGGGGTTGCCATTATACCGTCATTTTTTTTTACTTTAGATGGGGTTGCCATCTCTTTAATATAATGGGGTTGCCATTATACCGTCATTTTTTTTTACTTTAGATGGGGTTGCCACCTCTTTAATATAATGGGGTTGCCATTATACCGTCATTTTTTTTTACTTTAGATGGGGTTGCCATCTCTTTAATATAATGGGGTTGCCATTATACCGTCTTTTTTTTTTACTTTAGATGGGGTTGCCACTTCTTTAATATAATGGGGTTGCCATTATACCGTCATTTTTTTTACTTTAGATGGGGTTGCCATCTCTTTAATATAATGGGGTTGCCATTATATCGTCAATTTTTTTTATTTTAGATGGGGTTGCCACCTCTTTAATATAATGGGGTTGCCATTATACCGTCATTTTTTTTTACTTTAGATGGGGTTGCCACCTCTTTAATATAATGGGGTTGCCATTATATCGTCATATCATTTTTTTTTTTACTTTAGATGGGGTTGCCACCTCTTTAATATAATGGGGTTGCCATTATACCGTCATTTTTTTTTACTTTAGATGGGGTTGTCATCTCTTTAATATAATGGGGTTGCCATTATACCGTCATTTTTTTTACTTTAGATGGGGTTGCCGCCTCTTTAATATAATGGGGTTGCCATTATACCGTCATTTTTTTTACTTTAGATGGGGTTGCCGCCTCTTTAATATAATGGGGTTGCCATTATACCGTCATTTTTTTTTACTTTAGATGGGGTTGCCACCTCTTTAATATAATGGGGTTGCCATTATACCGTCATTTTTTTTTACTTTAGATGGGGTTGCCACCTCTTTAATATAATGGGGTTGCCATTATACCGTCATTTTTTTTACTTTAGATGGGGTTGCCGCCTCTTTAATATAATGGGGTTGCCATTATACCGTCATTTTTTTTACTTTAGATGGGGTTGCCGCCTCTTTAATATAATGGGGTTGCCATTATACCGTCATTTTTTTTTACTTTAGATGGGGTTGCCACCTCTTTAATATAATGGGGTTGCCATTATACCGTCATTTTTTTTTACTTTAGATGGGGTTGCCACCTCTTTAATATAATGGGGTTGCCATTATACCGTCATTTTTTTTTACTTTAGATGGGGTTGCCACCTCTTTAATATAATGGGGTTGCCATTATACCGTCATTTTTTTTTACTTTAGATGGGGTTGTCATCTCTTTAATATAATGGGGTTGCCATTATACCGTCTTTTTTTTTTACTTTAGATGGGGTTGCCACCTCTTTAATATAATGGGGTTGCCATTATACCGTCATTTTTTTTACTTTAGATGGGGTTGCCGCCTCTTTAATATAATGGGGTTGCCATTATACCGTCATTTTTTTTACTTTAGATGGGGTTGCCATCTCTTTAATATAATGGGGTTGCCATTATACCGTCTTTTTTTTTTACTTTAGATGGGGTTGCCACCTCTTTAATATAATGGGGTTGCCATTATACCGTCATTTTTTTTTACTTTAGATGGGGTTGCCACCTCTTTAATATAATGGGGTTGCCATTATACCGTCATTTTTTTTTACTTTAGATGGGGTTGTCATCTCTTTAATATAATGGGGTTGCCATTATACCGTCATTTTTTTTTACTTTAGATGGGGTTGCCATCTCTTTAATATAATGGGGTTGCCATTATACCGTCATTTTTTTTTACTTTAGATGGGGTTGCCACCTCTTTAATATAATGGGGTTGCCATTATACCGTCATTTTTTTTTACTTTAGATGGGGTTGTCATCTCTTTAATATAATGGGGTTGCCATTATACCGTCATTTTTTTTTACTTTAGATGGGGTTGCCATCTCTTTAATATAATGGGGTTGCCATTATACCGTCATTTTTTTTTACTTTAGATGGGGTTGCCACCTCTTTAATATAATGGGGTTGCCATTATACCGTCATTTTTTTTTACTTTAGATGGGGTTGTCATCTCTTTAATATAATGGGGTTGCCATTATACCGTCATTTTTTTTTACTTTAGATGGGGTTGCCACCTCTTTAATATAATGGGGTTGCCATTATACCGTCTTTTTTTTTTACTTTAGATGGGGTTGCCACCTCTTTAATATAATGGGGTTGCCATTATACCGTCATTTTTTTTTACTTTAGATGGGGTTGCCACCTCTTTAATATAATGGGGTTGCCATTATACCGTCATTTTTTTTTACTTTAGATGGGGTTGTCATCTCTTTAATATAATGGGGTTGCCATTATACCGTCATTTTTTTTTACTTTAGATGGGGTTGCCATCTCTTTAATATAATGGGGTTGCCATTATACCGTCATTTTTTTTTACTTTAGATGGGGTTGCCACCTCTTTAATATAATGGGGTTGCCATTATACCGTCTTTTTTTTTTACTTTAGATGGGGTTGCCACCTCTTTAATATAATGGGGTTGCCATTATACCGTCATTTTTTTTTACTTTAGATGGGGTTGCCACCTCTTTAATATAATGGGGTTGCCATTATACCGTCATTTTTTTTTACTTTAGATGGGGTTGCCACCTCTTTAATATAATGGGGTTGCCATTATACCGTCATTTTTTTTTACTTTAGATGGGGTTGCCATCTCTTTAATATAATGGGGTTGCCATTATACCGTCTTTTTTTTTTACTTTAGATGGGGTTGCCACCTCTTTAATATAATGGGGTTGCCATTATACCGTCATTTTTTTTACTTTAGATGGGGTTGCCATCTCTTTAATATAATGGGGTTGCCATTATATCGTCAATTTTTTTTATTTTAGATGGGGTTGCCACCTCTTTAATATAATGGGGTTGCCATTATACCGTCATTTTTTTTTACTTTAGATGGGGTTGCCACCTCTTTAATATAATGGGGTTGCCATTATATCGTCATATCATTTTTTTTTTTTACTTTAGATGGGGTTGCCACCTCTTTAATATAATGGGGTTGCCATTATACCGTCATTTTTTTTTACTTCAGATGGGGTTGCCATCTCTTTAATATAATGGGGTTGCCATTATACCGTCATTTTTTTTTACTTTAGATGGGGTTGCCACCTCTTTAATATAATGGGGTTGCCATTATACCGTCATTTTTTTTTACTTTAGATGGGGTTGCCACCTCTTTAATATAATGGGGTTGCCATTATACCGTCATTTTTTTTTACTTTAGATGGGGTTGTCATCTCTTTAATATAATGGGGTTGCCATTATACCGTCATTTTTTTTTACTTTAGATGGGGTTACCACCTCTTTAATATAATGGGGTTGCCATTATATCGTCATATCATTTTTTTTTTTTACTTTAGATGGGGTTGCCACCTCTTTAATATAATGGGGTTGCCATTATACCGTCATTTTTTTTTTACTTTAGATGGGGTTGCCATCTCTTTAATATAATGGGGTTGCCATTATACCGTCATTTTTTTTTACTTTAGATGGGGTTGCCACCTCTTTAATATAATGGGGTTGCCATTATACCGTCATTTTTTTTTACTTTAGATGGGGTTGTCATCTCTTTAATATAATGGGGTTGCCATTATACCGTCATTTTTTTTTACTTTAGATGGGGTTACCACCTCTTTAATATAATGGGGTTGCCATTATATCGTCATATCATTTTTTTTTTTTACTTTAGATGGGGTTGCCACCTCTTTAATATAATGGGGTTGCCATTATACCGTCATTTTTTTTTACTTTAGATGGGGTTGCCATCTCTTTAATATAATGGGGTTGCCATTATACCGTCATTTTTTTTTACTTTAGATGGGGTTGCCACCTCTTTAATATAATGGGGTTGCCATTATACCGTCATTTTTTTTTACTTTAGATGGGGTTGCCACCTCTTTAATATAATGGGGTTGCCATTATACCGTCATTTTTTTTTACTTTAGATGGGGTTGTCATCTCTTTAATATAATGGGGTTGCCATTATACCGTCATTTTTTTTTACTTTAGATGGGGTTACCACCTCTTTAATATAATGGGGTTGCCATTATATCGTCATATCATTTTTTTTTTTTACTTTAGATGGGGTTGCCACCTCTTTAATATAATGGGGTTGCCATTATACCGTCATTTTTTTTTTACTTTAGATGGGGTTGCCATCTCTTTAATATAATGGGGTTGCCATTATACCGTCATTTTTTTTTACTTTAGATGGGGTTGCCACCTCTTTAATATAATGGGGTTGCCATTATACCGTCATTTTTTTTTACTTTAGATGGGGTTGTCATCTCTTTAATATAATGGGGTTGCCATTATACCGTCATTTTTTTTTACTTTAGATGGGGTTACCACCTCTTTAATATAATGGGGTTGCCATTATATCGTCATATCATTTTTTTTTTTTACTTTAGATGGGGTTGCCACCTCTTTAATATAATGGGGTTGCCATTATACCGTCATTTTTTTTTACTTTAGATGGGGTTGCCATCTCTTTAATATAATGGGGTTGCCATTATACCGTCATTTTTTTTTACTTTAGATGGTGTTGCCACCTCTTTAATATAATGGGGTTGCCATTATACCGTCATTTTTTTTTACTTTAGATGGGGTTGTCATCTCTTTAATATAATGGGGTTGCCATTATACCGTCATTTTTTTTTACTTTAGATGGGGTTACCACCTCTTTAATATAATGGGGTTGCCATTATATCGTCATATCATTTTTTTTTTTTACTTTAGATGGGGTTGCCACCTCTTTAATATAATGGGGTTGCCATTATACCGTCATTTTTTTTTTACTTTAGATGGGGTTGCCATCTCTTTAATATAATGGGGTTGCCATTATACCGTCATTTTTTTTTACTTTAGATGGGGTTGCCACCTCTTTAATATAATGGGGTTGCCATTATACCGTCATTTTTTTTTACTTTAGATGGGGTTGCCATCTCTTTAATATAATGGGGTTGCCATTATACCGTCTTTTTTTTTTACTTTAGATGGGGTTGCCACTTCTTTAATATAATGGGGTTGCCATTATACCGTCATTTTTTTTACTTTAGATGGGGTTGCCATCTCTTTAATATAATGGGGTTGCCATTATACCGTCATTTTTTTTTACTTTAGATGGGGTTGCCATCTCTTTAATATAATGGGGTTGCCATTATACCGTCTTTTTTTTTTACTTTAGATGGGGTTGCCACCTCTTTAATATAATGGGGTTGCCATTATACCGTCATTTTTTTTTACTTTAGATGGGGTTGCCATCTCTTTAATATAATGGGGTTGCCATTATACCGTCATTTTTTTTTACTTTAGATGGGGTTGCCACCTCTTTAATATAATGGGGTTGCCATTATACCGTCTTTTTTTTTTACTTTAGATGGGGTTGCCACCTCTTTAATATAATGGGGTTGCCATTATGCCGTCTTTTTTTTTTACTTTAGATGGGGTTGCCATCTCTTTAATATAATGGGGTTGCCATTATACCGTCATTTTTTTTTACTTTAGATGGGGTTGCCATCTCTTTAATATAATGGGGTTGCCATTATACCGTCATTTTTTTTTTTACTTTAGATGGGGTTGCCACCTCTTTAATATAATGGGGTTGCCATTATACCGTCATTTTTTTTTACTTTAGATGGGGTTGTCATCTCTTTAATATAATGGAGTTGCCATTATACCGTCATATCATTTTGACTTATAAATTTAAACTTTTTTGAAAACATAATTTTTCTTATGGTGCAGCCACAAAAACTGAAAAAAAATCTAAACATTTATCATTGAAATTAATAGTATGTATTTATTAATAGTATATTACATACCTAGTAGGAAAGTACTCTATTTCAGCCGAGCGGTAAACTACAGACGCGCGGCTAGAATGAGTTCCCGCGAGGTTTGTATACTATTTTACTCACAATCGGTTAGTAGTTTATGGATTTCTAATACTCACAATCTACTAATAATAATTTCGTTTCAAATATCTGTATCCATTTTCATTATGTGATTAGATGAACTATTTTAAGTAACCTGTGAGATCAAGTTTGTTGAATCTGACATTTAGGCGATACACGACGCCATTAATTGTACATACATATAATCAAATTGTGTTTATTTTACAAAAATGTCTGATAGTGAATTTGAATGTAGGCCACCAGAACTGCGGATATCTGCAGAGAGAGCTACTGAAGGAATAATTCCTGAAAAAAGCAGGGAGAGGTATGAAAACACCTATGAACTATAAAATATAGTAAATGGTGCGTGGCTAAAGGTGTGCAGCACTGCAACTCTGAGACGTTACTTCTTGTTTATTTTTGTGAAATAAGCAAACAAAGTAAAGCCTCCACATTTTGGTCAAGATATCCAATATTGCGATAATAGTAATCATAATTCCAATGTGACTATTAATATTTATAATTCCAAATAGTTTTCTTTTTGTTATTGTTGTTTCTTAATTAAATAAATGTTGAGTGGATTCCATTCTTTCTAAACCATCTTTTAATCAAAAATGACATTGACATTTGCAGGTAAGAAAAGTGACAGATGCTAGCTGGGAAAGTAAAGTAAGTAATAAGTCGCTTCCTGATTACTTCAAAGGTTAGAAATCCATAAATTACTAACCGATTGTGAGTAAAAATATAACCATATTAACTTACCCTGCAAACTTCGTATTAAAAATTAATATATTTTTCTTCCATCTAGATAATACCAACGGTTCTCACATGGCATATTATCGTATAACTTTCTAGCTTTTATATGAACAAAAGGACTTTGTAGACAAAATGATTCAAAAAAATCATTTAATTTTTCTTTAAATGCCTTTTTTGAATTCATATTCTAAAAATAATAAATAAATTATACGTTTTAATGCAAATATAGACAACTATAAGCTGTTCTGTACAGTATTTGTTAAATTCATAATCATAATTTATAATTTATACAATATTTCTATAATTTTTAAATAATATCAAAAATTTTAAGAATTATAATTTTTTGTTTTTAAATATATAAGTATATATATTTATATAGAGGGTGTAAAGGTAAAAAACTGAAAAATAATAATGGGAGTTTGCATAGTAAAAAAATTTTGTAATGCCACCCGTTTTCAAGATAAAGGGCGTTGAAGAAAAAAAAAATAATGGCAACATTCTAATGAAATTTTATACGAATATGTTTTGGAAGCAGATACATCCCATGAATTTGTTTTTATATTTAACCCTCATGAATACACAAGTCTATCCGTTTTTCCAAAGAATCATTAATCTTCTTAATCAGCTATGATGTCATTAAAGTGATGTTGAATTCTGTCTATCAATTCGTGAATTTACCTCTGTCGCATAGACTTTTTCCTTAAAATACGACCAGACTGTGTAGTCCAAAGTATTAAAATCGCATGACCGAGGAGGCCAATGAATAGGAGCGTGTGCAACTCTACCAATCCATCGATTCCAAAGTTGTTACGAAACCTTCTATCAATGCTGTTTAAACGCTTCCCGAAGGAGTTTCTGCGTCGTTACGTGACCACGGAAAAGCCAAAACAGTGGACTGCACCCGGCGAACCATCTCTGAAGAAGACGAAGACTGTCCTATCGGCTGGAAACGTGATGGCAACCGTTTTTTGGGATTCAAAAGGTATAATCTACATCAACTATCCAGAGAAGGGTAAAACGATCACAGGGTTTTACTCTGCCGAAATATTCGACCGATTCAACGTCAAATTGCAGAAAAGGTGGGCTCATTTGGTGAAGAAAAAAGTGCTTTTCCACCATGACAACGCACCGGCTTACACCTCCGTCGTCGCCACAGTCAAATTGGGCTACGACCTGCTGCCACATCTACCATTTTCTCCAGATTTGGCTATGTGCGACTTCTTTTTGTTTCCAAACTTGAAAAAGTCCTTCGCTGGGCAGAAATTTAAGTCGAATGAGGTTATCGCCGCCACGGAGGCCTATTTTGCAGACCTCTAGAAATAGTTATTTGTTGACACAAGGACGGAAAATGACATTTGGCAAGAGCGAGCAAAATTGTGTAGCCGAGGTGCATATATATATATATATATATATATATATATATATATATACAAAGTGCCAAGAAAATGCGTATTAATATAAACAAAAGGGGAAAATTATTGGGCATGTACGCAAAAAGGATCAATAAGGCCACGAGTAGGAATGGTAACCGCAGACATGCATGTTTCTGGCTCATTAGCCGTCATCAGTGCGGCATAACCAAGTAGGGTATTGCACTTGGCTAGCAAAAGTGTTGGGTACTTGGGAGCAAAGGATGTTGGGGAAACATGTGTAAAGAAACATGTGAGCTTTCGTTGTTTTTGTTTTTTTATGTTTCTTTACACATATTTCCCCAACATCCTTTGCTCCCAAGTACCCAACACTTTTGCTAGCCAAGTGCAATACCCTACTTGGTTATGCCGCACTGATGACGGCTAATGAGCCAGAAACATGCATGTCTGCGGTTACCATTCCTACTCGTGGCCTTATTGATCCTTTTTGCGTACATGCCCAATAATTTTCCCCTTTTGTTTATATATATATATATATATATATATATATATATATATTAGGTCGAAATAATTAGAAAATTTTGATAAAACTCCAATGTCATATTTGAAATGTTTAGTAAGATTTTGAAATTTAATATAAAAAAAATTTAAACTTTTTTATAGTTTTTTAAAAACTTACATTACATTCTTCTGTGTCTCTCTCTTCTTCTTTATCAAAACTGTATACTCCGAGACTTTTGAATGCTTTTAAAAATGTAGAAAAGTCAGTTTCCGAAAAATTAAAGAGAAATTGTAAAATTTTTTCATTATTACACGAAATTAAACATCTTCCATATTCGTCATTAGCTTCTATTCTGAAAAACAGAAATTATCACATTAAAAAAGGCATATGGAACTCTAAACGAAGCTGTGTGTCTCTTACGAAGGTTGTCTGTTTAGTTTTACATATAGCCGCTTAGAAGGGATTTAATCTTTTGTTGATATAAATCCAGAGTTTCATTGCGATACAATAAGTCGTGTTAGGTACAGTGAATTTTTAAGATTAGCAAGTTGGTCAAAAAATGTATTTTAGCTCTTAGCCCAGAACATTTTCGAGAAATTATTTTACAATTTTCGGAAATGATTATCCGCTGAAATGGTTTTTACGTTTGCCAACCTAAATTTCTGAAATTGGTAAAAAATAAGAATATTTAAAAAGTATTTATTTAATAAAAAAAGTTTGAATTAAGATACAAAAAATAAATAAATAATTATGAACGAAAATTATAACGCTATATCGTTAGAGTACTTCCTAAATCGGTGGAGTAGGCATCGCTGCTCAACAGTTTTCATAAAAACTTCGGCATCCTCGATCAAAGAATCTCAAAGGCGGAGGGTTACTTCCGATTAGTAGTTTACCAGAAGTTATTGCGAACTCCGACAAAGTAACAGACGACGGTGAATCAGGACAATGCACGTGCTCACACAACCCAAAAGACAATGGAGTTTCTGAAGCCTCAAGACATCATCCACCTAAGTTCCAACGACTTTTTGACATTCCCAAAGATCAAGTCGCCAAAAGAAGCCGTCCATGTCTTCAAAACTGCGATTTTGTATGTGTCAACTGAAGACTGGAATAACTGTTTTACAAATTGGTTTGAACCTATTTTGAAAAGTAATAAAGTCTAAATTTTTTTGTCTTTATGGCTATATGCAAAATTAAATAGTCTTACCCAACTAGGTATAAAAACGTGACGATTTTATTAAATAGGGTACCGGACAGTAATCGAAAAAAACTCTAATAAGTATGTGTTTTAAAATAAAATTTGTTATAAAACAATATCATTCAATAAAGATTTTTAAGAAATAACAATGATTTATACATATTTTTAAATCAATAAATAAAGTTGCGTAAATTATCTGTAACGTATAAGAACCCAAACGCCAATCACAGTACGTAACGTCATAGGTAGGTAGCCATAAGTAAACAGCACTGCTTTATGTTATTTCGCCTTTTTCTACGATTTATTTGCATTTTTCTAAAAATATTTAATTGTAATTAGTTACGAATTGAAGGACTATAGTCATAACAGAAGTTGTCGTAAGTGCTTAAAGCCTTCTGTTACCTAAGTTTTTATTATGGAACAAGGTTATACAAAAGCCGAAAATAGAAATCTCTCAAAAGTTGATATTTTCATGGTCAACAGTTTCTTCGCCACTAATTCCAACTTTTGTTCTGCCGAATGTAGAAATATGAAAACATTTGTGTAAGTATTTCAATCTCTTTTTGTTTATATTAACCATAGAAATGATTGAAGAAGTAAGTAAAACATAACCTATAACACCTACATTACATACACACTAAATATGATTATTTGTATTATGGGTTGTGTAATAACATTTTAGGTACAGTACTTACATCAAAGTGATCTTCACAAAAGTAAATTGGTGAAGTAACAGACATTTCATCACACTTTCGTCTTGCTAGGTCTAACCATTTCTTTCGTATGTCTGGTTTTTGAGGTACATCAATAAAAAATTTATTTGGAGTAGTTACTGATGTACATATTTACACATCGAGGTACAACACACCAACGATATCTTTTTCGGTCCATGATGATTAAGAAAAAAAAATTCTTAATTTATCCAAGCACTGATCACTTGTAATATGACTCATAGTTTGTTTACCTGCATATGACGTCACGCGATCTGATTTGACATGAAGTGCTGTTTTCGCGGCAATTTTAAATAAATTATGTTTTTGACGTTTTCAAGTACTCCAGAGGATTTATTTAATTAAAATATTATTTTTTATGGCTATATATATGAATAAAGATTATTTTTAAACACTATTTGAAAAATTGTCCGATTCCCTATTGTTCAATTAGCATTAAAAAAACTTAAAACTTATAACATACTACTACTTAATTATGGGATTTTTAAAATTTCAAAAGAATACAAACAAAAAAAAAATTACATTTTTTTCATTTTCTCGTTAATGACAATTTTGTTTGTTTGTATACTTTCTATTCTATTATACATTACATATACTTACTTAATACGAAAATCTAATTCGTAGTCGTCAAAATTGGTATGTTTTTTACACGGATATAAACAATTACGATAATTACAGATAAAATACATGCTTATATCTAAAATGCTAAATTTATGAATTTTAGCCCAAATTATAACGCCATGTGGGATGTGTTCACCAAGACCGAAAAAATAATGTGGTCCCCAATCTTCTTTATAATTTCTGTATCTATAATAAGAATTTACCAACTTTTACTAATATTTCATTCAATATAACAGGTTATTATAATTTATGAAAAATTGGAATTGATTACATATTTTAAAATCCAACATAATATCCAAATAAATTTTTTGTAGAAATTAAAAATGAATTTAAAATTTAGCAGAAAAAAAAGAGTATGGAATAAGATCATAAACAAATTACGAACAGAAAAAGAAAATTTTAAAAAATATAAATATAAAGTTATAGAATCTTACAAGTTAGCTGTTTGAAATGGCACTTTTGGTTTATAATTTAAAACTTCAAATGTCGTAAAAGGCGTTAGTGTAATTACTTTAGGTTTATCTTTTAAAACATTTTTCAGGATAATTTCCATATGTGGTATATATCCAACAGGATTTACCATATTTGTCCAATCTCTTAAATAAAGTGATAAATCCTCGCCAAAATTTTCTTTTGTTAAAAAAATTACGTGCGTTTCATCACCTAAAAATAATTTTTCTTTTTAGAAAGCTTTTATTATATTTTCGCCGTGTCTTTGTGGAATTTTGTAATCGAATTTAAACCTATTTCCCGACTAACTAGAGCTCTGAAATTTTCAGGATAGCTAAGAGAAAGATGACAATGCATGATTCAAGTGTGTTTAGGCATATACATAGATTTCGAAATTTATACTGAATTGTTATTAAATTAAATATGTATACATATTATCATTTTGAAACACTTCAAATAAGCTTGCGGTGGCCTATTTGAATAAGCGGTTGATTGTGACTACTCTGTTGAATTGTGCAACATCATACACCAAAAGTTGGTCAATAAATTTGGATTACTTAGGACAAACAAGTACCATCCGCTGGCAGTTGTTGAGAATGCTGATTTTAGACTCTACCACGATAGGCCTGTTATCGCCGATAGGCAGGTAACGCATAATCGGCTAGATGTTGTGTTAGTGGATAAAAATACTATTTCGGTTCGTCTAGTGAATGTTGCTGTGCTAATAATAACCAAGTTTTGGATAAATACAACGAGAAGATGACAAAATACACGGATCGTGATCATGTCATCTACAGGCCTGCTCTCCAAGAGCCTTGATCAGCTGGCTCTCATCGAAATATAAATATTGCGTTTGCGCTTGGGATAGGTGAATATTATTAACATTTGCTGAGTAAGTGTATAAGTCTTTTTAGAAAGTTTTTTATATTTTCGCCGTGTTCTTTGTCTCTGTGTCATTCCGTGGAATTTGTAATCGAATTTAAACCTATTTCCCGACTACCTAGAGCTCTGAAATTTTCAGGATAGCTAAGAACTGGATGACAATGCATGTTTCAAGTGTATTTAGGCATATACATAAATTTCGAAATTTATACTGAATTGATATTAAACATGATCTAAGTTGTGTATAGATAATATTAATTTGAAAGTTATTAAATAAATCGTTCGTAGCGTAGTTGGTTAAGCGGCGGATCAGTCCACTTGTGACAGTTCTATTATGTTATCATAATGGGATCGATTACGCGAGAGAGAAGTTTTTTTTCTATTTTTTTTTGTTCTGCATATGAAAACAGTAATTATTATTTTATAACTGTATAAAATAAACTAATTTAGAAAATTTCTAGAAAGTTTTTTAGACTATACTGTGGACTATGCCGTAATCTATCTCGGTAAAGCGCTATTTGCCAAGGGACAGGTTGCACTTAGTAATAATTTAAAATAATTAAATAATAGTAATATGACTTATAAATCACAAAAAAAAACTTTCTACTATAAAAAGTTCTTTTTATAAATTGTGATTATTTACATAATAATAATAATAATAATAATAATAATAATAGATACTCACCTGGAGTAGAAAAATGTTCTAAGTTTGTTTGTAATTTTACAGCTGACGGATATTTTTTAACAAAATTTCGGTTTCGAACAAATCCTCGCATTCTAATTATTTCTGAAGTTTGAATGGAACGATCGATGTCAAATATTTCTGAATAAGGATCAAAATCAAATTCCATTTGTTCAAAATATGGGTAGTTTTCTTCCAATAATGTAAAATGCGTGCTTACTTTTAGGGTATTTTTTAAACGTACCAATAAATCAGGAGTTCTTTCGACAATATTTCTTAAAAATAAATAAATAAAAAGTAAGTATATCAGAAATGTTTTTATTTTATTTTATTTCGAAGACGTAGTAGAAACAAAAACAACAACTACATAAAATAGTATTCTACCGAGTTATATATTGAAAAGTTGCATCACCCTATATGAATCATTTTTGCATTGTAATCATTTTTAAACTTATATATAGAAGCAAATTGTAAAACTCATAGAACTTCAATTAAATCTTTTAATCAAGTCAGTTGTTGTAGTTTTTTGAAAATAAAATAAAAATAATTTTTAAAAAAGGATTTTTAACAAAAATCTTTATAATTGGCGCAGTCAGTCGAGGATTCGTGCAAGTTTCGAAAAATCACATATACCGCATCGAGCGCGTAGTGAAATTTGGACAAACTTTATCGTTTTGCCGATTTAAGTGCGAATTAACGAACATTTTTCCTTCTGTGAAAAAACTGTTCAACGCTTCCTTCCCTTCTGTGGAAAAACCATTTTCAAAGCTAGGAGCCCTTCAGTGGACAACAATTCGACTAGAAGTTCCGGAAAAGGACCAGTGTATTACAGCCTCCTTCTGTGAATCTGTAAGTACCAAAAATTCCTTTTTGCCTTTCCCTCCATTTTGTGAATAGGAAAGATAGTATAAGACAGTAAATTTTAAGATATTTTGAAAATTAAATTTTTATGTCAGAAGTTGACGAAATAACAAATTTATTAAATAATACTTATATAGAACGTGAAAATAATAGAGAAACTATGGCAAACCAAGATTTAGCCAAATTAAACTGGAATTTATTTAAATCTAAGCTAAATAATATTAAACCTTACGACGGTGATAGTAACACATTAAATAAATTTTTAAGAAGTTGTGAAAACTTTATCCAAAGTTACGCATCATTAAATAATAACGAATTAAATACGCATATTTTTGATTGCTTAATAGGAAAATTAGTAGATAGAGCCGAATTAATGGTAGGAAATAGAGTAGAAATATCTACATGGCCCGATTTAAAAAACGCGTTAATTCAAAGCTTTTCAGATAGAAGAGATCTTGATTGTCTTATTCAAGAATTAACGAGAAGTAGACCTTTTAAAAACGAAAATTTACAAAATTTTGGAAATAGAATTCAATTATTAATGAGTACAGTTATACAGAGAATTAGTAACGATCCCCTTATAAATGTAAATGAGAAAATTTGTCAAACAAATCATCATAAAAAGACAGCATTAAATACATTCATAGCAGGTTGTTCTCCAATTTTAAAAAATAATTTACATTTAAAGAAACCCGCTAGTTTAGAAGATGCAATGGCATATGTAAACGAATATGAAAATTTTGAAAAAATGTACGGACAAATGTCTAGACCTCAGACATATAATACTATACAAACTAAAAATAATATATCCAACACAAGACAACAACAAACTTATTTTCAACAACCTAGATACGACATTTATCAAAGTAGGTCTCCTATTTCTAATAATTTTAGTCAAAATACTCAACCTCCAAATAACAAATTTCAATATACACCTCAACATCAAATACCAAAACATTTATTAAATAATAATTATCAACAACAATCTTTCAATAAACCAAATTTTCCTTGTCAACCAATAAACATTCGACCCATACCTCAAACAAATAAAAAGTATTATACAAATAAACAAGTATTTGGCACACCCACAAATGTATTCAAACCAAGACAAATTCATCCAAATAATCTTCCAAAACCTGAACCCATGTCTACAACCTCAAGACAAACTTTTAATAAAAATCCAACAAATTTTAATCAAAGACAAAATTATTTTCAACAAAATCCAGACTTAAATCCTAATTATACTTTTGAAGAATTACATAATACACATCATGAAAATGAAATTTTACCCGATTACCCAATAAATGAAAATGAATTTTATGATAATTATCAGAATGACGATGATTCCGCTAATTGCCAGGATCACCTTGTATTTTCAAATGAAAGTGAAACCCATGAAGATAATAGCGAAGAATACAACGAAAGCATAAATTTTCAAACAACGAGCCTCTCAGAAACAATGCCTTGATAGAAATTAATTCATATGCAGCAAATAATCCTTTACCATACATCGAGATATCACAACCCAAGATAAAATTATTAATAGACACTGGTTGTTCCAAGTCAATAATAAAACCTTCTGTAATTGAAACTTTTTATCCTGAAACAATTTATCAAAACAATATAATATTAAAATCCGCTATAGGTAGCAAAAACATTCGTTATCAAGCAGATGTTCCTGCATTCCCAGAATTTAATAGTAATCATATTATCAACTTTATTCTTTACGACTTTCATGACTATTTTGATGGAGTCATTGGACTCTCAGATTTAATGAAAATGCAATTAAACATTGATTTTCAAAATAAATGTCTAATAAACAATTTTACACAAATTCCCATTAAATTTAGACAACCAAACGACATAAGTTTTTCATTCTCAGTTAACCCCAGAGAAAGTTTAACAAAAATGCTACCAGTTAATATTAAAACCGGAGACATTATAATTGAACCAATAAATTTTGGAAAAATAGAAATTCCTTATTCAATCACTACCGCAAAAGACGGATACGCATTATTAGAAGTCCAAAATCCAACAGACAAATACATTTCAATTACATTACATAAACCAATTATTGCTAAACCCTTACAAACGGACGAATACGAATTATATAAATTTGAATGTTTTACAAATGAATTTAACGAAAATAATAACCCTAAAAATAAACCAGACATTTCAAAACTAATCAGAACTGATCACATGAATATTGAAGAAAAAGATGCTATTATAAAACTTTGTAGAGACTATTCCGATATATTTTTCAAACCAGGTGATAAATTTACTTTTACATCCAAAGTAAAACATAAAATTAAAACTACTGATGAAATCCCAATACATACAAAATCCTATAGATTACCATATATTCACGAAAACGAAATTCAAAAACAAATTCAAGAAATGTTAGACAGAAATATAATTAGACCCTCTTATAGTCCCTATAATTCTCCACTTTGGATTGTTAAGAAAAAATTAGATGCTTCAAATAAACAAAAATGGCGCTTAGTAATTGACTTTAGAAAATTAAATGAAAAAACTATCGAAGACAGATATCCTTTACCTAACATAAATGACATTTTAGACAAACTTGGACGAGCTCAGTATTTTACTACTTTAGATCTTGCAAACGGATTTTATCAAATTGAAATGAGCAAATGCTCAATCGAAAAAACCGCTTTTAGTGTAAATAACGGACATTACGAATTTTTAAGAATGCCCTTTGGTTTAAGAAACGCCCCAAGTACCTTTCAAAGAACAATGGATCTTGTTTTAAAAGATTTACTAAATAAAGTTGCAATGGTATACATGGATGATATAATAATTTATAGTACAAGTCTACAAGAACACATACAAAACCTCAAAAAAGTATTTTCTAGATTACGAGAAGCAAAATTAAAAATCCAATTAGATAAAAGTGAATTTTTGAAAAAAGAAGCTGAATTTTTAGGACATATAGTAACCCCTAATGGTATTAAACCTAATCCGAAAAAAATAGAATCAATAAAAAAATTTCCTATACCGCGAACACAAAAAGAAATAAAATCTTTTTTAGGACTCATGGGATATTACAGAAAATTTATTAAGAATTTTGCAAAAATTACAAAACCTTTAACAAATTGTCTCAAGAAAAATCAAAAAGTCGAACACACAAATGAATTTATAGAATCTTTTAAGATATGTCAAAATATATTAACTTCAGAACCTGTATTAATTTACCCCGATTTTAATAAACCTTTTGAAGTCACTACCGATGCATCAAATTATGCTATTGGAGCAATTTTATCTCAAAATAACCACCCTGTATGTTATGCCTCTAGAACATTAAATACCGCTGAAACAAATTATTCAACAATTGAAAAAGAATTATTAGCCTGTGTATGGGCTTGCAAACAATTTCGACCGTATTTATTTGGTAGAAAGTTTACCATATTTACTGACCACCAACCACTTCAATGGTTATTTTCCTTAAAAGAACCAAACTCTAAACTTGTTAGATGGCGTTTAAAACTTGAAGAATTTGATTATACAGTAAAAATTAAAAAAGGAAAACAAAACCAAGCAGCAGATTGTTTATCTCGTTATTCCCCTAAACAAGAATACCTTAATGCTTTAGAAACCGACAGTACAGATGTAAATGTAGACATTGACGAAATATTAGAAAGATATATTAATTTACGAGACGAATTACCTGAATTAGACGAATTAGACTTACAAGAATTAGAACCAAAAATAAATATAATTTCAGATATTCAAATTAAACCCCCTAATTTAGAAAGAGAAACGGATTTAGAGACAGTTCATACTTCACAAGAAAATCCTATTTTATCAATTCCAATATCTAATAGATGTCTTAATACTTATAAAAATCAAATAATTTTCACAATAGGCGATGTACCCAAAAATCTGATTAAACGAGAAGAATTATTTACAAATAAAAGAATTTACGTAACATTATCTAAAATAAACTTACAACAACAAATAATAAACTTTGTAAAAGAATATATTGACCCAAAACAAATGTATGCTCTTTATTTTAAGAATAGAAATTTACCAGAAACATTTATTAGTACCTTGCAAAATGTTTTTAAAAATTCATCATTTAAATTTACTCATTGTACAAAATTATTAACCGATGTTTTAACGACTAATGATCAGAAATCTAAAATAGAATATTATCACATTTATAAATCTGGACACAGAGGAATAAATGAAGTAAATTTAGCCCTAAATAATAGATATTACTGGCCGAATATGCTAGAAGATATTACAAATTTTATAAATAATTGCGAAACATGTCAAAAAAATAAATATGACAGAAATCCACCAGTAATAAAATTTAACCTTACCCCTACAGCTTCAAAACCATTCGAACATATACATATAGATGTATTTAAAATTGCAAATCAATCATATTTAACAATTATTGATTCATTTTCTAGATATGGACAAGCTTACCCCTTAAAAAGTATTACAGGTTTAAATGTAGTTGACAATTTATTAAATTATGTAACACATCATGGATTACCTCAAAAAATTACTACAGACCAAGGTAGTGAATTTAAAAATTTTGACTTAGAAGACTTTTGCAAATTACATAAAATTGAATTACATTATACTACAGCCAAAAACAGTAACTCAAATTCTCCTGTAGAACGCTTTCATTCCAGTTTGATCGAACATTTTAGATGTCTTAAAGACGAAAATTCTGATTTAACCCCTGACCAATTAATAAAACATTCAATACTAGCATATAATAATTCAATACACACTGTAACCAAATTTACTCCATTTCAAATAATAAAAGGACACATAAATAATGATGACCCTTTTGATTTAAACGATCACTTAGTAATTTCAAATTATGTACAGAATCATAAATCTATTAGTAAAAAACTATACGACAAAATTAAAAATCAAGATGAAATCATAAAACAAACAAATATCAATAAAAGAAATGAAACACGATCTGACCCAATAAATTATGAAAATGAAAACGTTGCTTATGTAAAAACAAAAGCTCGAAATAAATCTTCACCTAAATTTAAAAAGACAAATATAATCCAAGACCAAGAAATAAAATTACAAACAGACAAAGGAACTTACCATAAAAGTAATATTAAAAGACCCAAAACTAAAAAGACCAACAGAAACAACAAAAACTAATAACTACTTATTGTTTTAAACTAAAAAAAATAAGAAAATATAACAAAGCAATCAAAATTCTGCAACAAAATAAAAAAAAAACATAATTTATGAATCTAATTTACAAATACCACTGTATAAAAAAATTAATTAATAAAAATTATAAGAAAGAATCAAGACATTTTGCTTATGTTTAGAAAAATTTCAGTTATTAGTACAATCAATAATACATACAAAACTTTAAAGGAACTTTGTCTCATATTAATTAGATTAATTAAGATTGACAAAATATAATTGTCTTAAGTACTAAAATAATTAAAATGTTAAAAAATTTATAAAATATATATGTATAAAGAAGAAGACATTCGTAATTTTCAAAATATATAATCATATTACCAATTTCTGGGTACTTAAGTTACTTTCACAAATTCAAAATTAATATTTGCAATACACTTTCCTATTTATAAACCTGAAACCTTTAAATTATACCACTTATATCCTGTTATCCAAGAAAACAAAATGTTTATTCCTAACTACCCCTTTTTGGTACGAAAGAATAATACTGCCCAGTTTGAGAAAGAAGAATGTCCTGTAATTGAAAAAACATTATATGATTAAGAAAATTTTGAAATCAAAGACGATTGCTCCTTACAACTATTAAATGGAAATAAGCCAAAAAATTGTCAAATCCTAAATGTTAACTTACAAGAATCAATTATAAAAAGAATAACTACAGACGAAATTTTATATATACCAACCAAAGAAGAAATTAGTAAAATGTTTTCAAAGACAGTAAAAACCATGAAGAAGAAATCACTTTGAAGAAAGAAGAAGATACTTTGAAGAAAGAAAAAGACACCTCGAAGAACGAAGAAACCACTTCGAAGAACGAAGAAAATACTTCGAAGAATCAACCCCTGATTCTCTCAGCTTAAGGAGGGAGGAGTTATATATTAAAAAGTTGCATCACCCTATATGAATCATTTTGCATTGTAATCATTTTTAAACTTATATATAGAAGCAATTTGTTAAACTCATAGAACTTCAATTAAATCTTTTAATCAAGTCAGTTGTTGTAGTTTTTTGAAAATAAAATAAAATAATTTTTAAAAAAGGATTTTTAACAAAAATCTTTATAATTGCCGATGATTGTACAAGGATGTGAGTCAGTCTTCGCTCGATACAAGAATAAATCATTTGTTTCGGGAATTGTAACACAAACAGTCAATTTTGTTTTAGACGTGATATTTTATTTTTAAATAAAGTATGATAATAACATTTAGTTTATAGTTTTTGTACAAAATTTTATCTTTGTAAGTATCGTTTATTTTAGTTAGAACGATTTGATTGTGACTGCTCTAGATTTTATATTTGAAATACAAATTTTTTATTTGTACATAATTGTAAACATTCACTAACAATTTAGTATGTGTTATAGGTGTTAAGTTATTTTTATTTTATTTTTAAAAAAAAAAAAAAAAGATTTGGTTTTAGAATACAATAAAATTAATATTAAACATTTTTAATTACAGATCCTTCCTAAAAGCTGGAACATCTTTTCCGAGACAACTTCCTTCGCTGTTGCCCAGGGGCGAGAAAGGTCTACCCGTATTTTAACGTAAAAAACGCTCCTAATATTACCAACAAATGCGCTGTTCAATTGTGCATTAAATATAGAAGAATAATAAACTAGAAGAAAAAGAGCGCGCAAACATAAAACAGAAGATTAGGAATTTCATTATCTAATGTATACCGTGTTATTTCATACAATAAATGAAATAAAACAAGGCAAACAAAACCAAAGGGCGGAAATTACAAATTAAAAAAAAAAACAAAGTGGCACGAGATAACGAAGAATAGTGGACAAAGCGAATAATACAATGGAGGTCAAGACAACATAGATGAGGTGCAGGAAGACCACAAAAAGATGGGCCGATGACATCAAGGAACATGTAGGGAAAAACTAGCACTAGTTAGCTCAAGACCAACGAAGTTTGAAAAGACAAGGGGAGGCCTATGTCCAGGAGTGGCCTAGAAGGGACTGCTTAAGAAGAAGACAAAGAAGAAGAATCTATACTGTATTCAATGGTATTGGTTGCATTCTGATTCGAAAAATCCTATTAAAAACTGACCATTTCTCCGCCCTCATGCGTTTCTTCTAACACAGCGCGCAGTCACCAGAAAAGAAGTAGAAAACTCAGCATTTCTCGTTAATCATTATCATCTGATTTCGTTATATAGTTTAACCCTATCTGGTTTACTCAAATTTTGTAATTTTTTCATTATTTTCCACCTTAGCTTCCTCTAAATATAGTGTGCCATATTCTATTTTTCCCACGAAAATGCAGGTGTTTTATACTTCAGGTGTCGGTTAGCAGGAGCCTAACTCAGCGAGTATTCATCAAAAAGAAGTAGAAAACGTTTCTCGTTATTTATCTTCTTCTGATTTCATTATAAAGTGTATCCTTATCTGGTTTATTGGATTTTTGTAATTTTTTCATCATTCTCCCCTCCAGCTCTCTTTAAATGTAGTGTGCCATACTCTATCTTTCCCACGAAAATGCAAGTGTTTGATACTTCAGGTGTCCGTGAGACGGAGCCTAACACAGCGCGCAGTGACCAAAAAGAAGTAGAAAACCCAGCGTTTCTCGTTTTTCATCTTCTTCTGATTTTATTATAA
This sequence comes from Altica lythri, assembly GCA_964028335.1. Taxonomy (NCBI): domain Eukaryota; kingdom Metazoa; phylum Arthropoda; class Insecta; order Coleoptera; family Chrysomelidae; genus Altica; species Altica lythri. The sequence goes on along the minus strand of CAXIIO010001309.1, from coordinate 83,249 downwards.
AGTTTATCCTTATCTGGTTTATTCGAATTTTGTCATTTTTTCATTATTCTCCACCTTAGCTTCCTTTAAATGTAGTGTGCCATATTCTATCTTTCCCACGAAAATGCAAGTGTTTGATACTTCAGGTGTCCGTGAGACGGAGCCTAACACAGCGCGCAGTCACCAAAAAGAAGTAGAAAACCCAGCGTTTCTCGTTATTAATCTTCTTCTGATTTCATTATAAAGTTTATCCTTATCTGGTTTATTCGAATTTTGTCATTTTTTCATTATTCTCCACCTTAGCTTCCTTTAAATGTATTGTGCCATATTCTATCTTTCCCACGAAAATGCAAGTGTTTGATACTTCAGGTGTCCGTGAGACGGAGCCTAACACAGCGCGCAGTCACCAAAAAGAAGTAGAAAACCCAGCGTTTCTCGTTATTCATCTTCTTCCGATTTCATTATAAAGTTTATCCTTATCTGGTTTATTCGAATTTTGTCATTTTTTCATCATACTCCCCCTCAGCTCCCATTAAATGTAGTGTGCCATATTCTATCTTTCCCACGAAAATGCAGGTGTTTGATACTTCAGGTGTCCATGAGACGGAGCCTAACACAGCGCGCAGTCACCAAAAAGAAGTAGAAAACCCAGCGTTTCTCGTTATTCATCTTCTTCTGATTTCATTATAAAGTTTATCCTTATCTGGTTTATTCGAATTTTGTCATTTTTTCATTATTCTCCACCTTAGCTTCCTTTAAATGTAGTGTGCCATATTCTATCTTTCCCACGAAAATGCAGGTGTTTGATACTTCAGGTGTCCGTGAGACGGAGCCTAACACAGCGCGCAGTCACCAAAAAGAAGAAGAAAACCCAGCGTTTCTCGTTATTCATCTTCTTCTGATTTCATTATAAAGTTTATCCGTATCTGGTTTATTCGAATTTTGTCATTTTTTCATCAAACTCCCCCTCAGCTCCCATTAAATGTAGTGTGCCATATTCTATCTTTCCCACGAAAATGCAGGTGTTTGATACTTCAGGTGTCCGTGAGACGGAGCCTAACACAGCGCGCAGTCACCAAAAAGAAGTAGAAAACCCAGCGTTTCTCGTTATTCATCTTCTTCCGATTTCATTATAAAGTTTATCCTTATCTGGTTTATTCGAATTTTGTCATTTTTTCATTATTCTCCACCTTAGCTTCCTTTAAATGTAGTGTGCCATATTCTATCTTTCCCACGAAAATGCAGGTGTTTGATACTTCAGGTGTCCGTGAGACGGAGCCTAACACAGCGCGCAGTCACCAAAAAGAAGTAGAAAACCCAGCGTTTCTCGTTATTCATCTTTTTCTGATTTCATTATAAAGTTTATCCTTATCTGGTTTATTCGAATTTTGTCATTTTTTCATTATTCTCCACCTTAGCTTCCTTTAAATGTAGTGTGCCATATTCTATCTTTCCCATGAAAATGCAGGTGTTTGATACTTCAGGTGTCCGTTAGACGGAGCCTAACACAGCGTGCATTCATCAAAAAGAAGTAGAAAACGGTTCTCGTTATTTATCTTCTTCTGATTTCATTATAAAGTGTATCCCTTTGAATATAAAACATCAGCAGGAAGGAGGGATCTGCGTATTGTCAATACTAAAAAGTGCGACGGAAACGGCCATGTTGTTCAGCCACTTTATGACTCATTTATTATTTACTTTTGGTTGTGTTTAATAATGGTCGTTTCTTTTTTGTGTCTATTAAATAGTCTATTTGTCGTGTGTTTTTAGTTTTATTTCTTTTGTGTATTTTAGTTACTGTTAAAATTACCTATTTATATTAATATTTTTGACAATAATTGTGTTATAATTTTAAGTTAATACAAAAACGTATTTCACAGCATGCAAAATCATGATAAAAATGGTTTAGACAACTAACTATCCATCCAATTAATAAATTATGTTTGTGATTGTTTTTTTAAATATAAGGATAAATTATATTTGTAAAAACTATATAAAAGATGAAAGCGTAAGAAGTATGATATACGAAACTAATTTTATTTAAGGGCCAATAAATTTATATGTTTGTTACAGTTTTTTTATTTCTGCTATTTAAGTTTATTTAGGTAACTATAGTTTCAAATTAATTAATCGATTAAAATTTTATTAGTGTTAAAACAATACCAATTAATAAATCTGGTGCTTTTTTTATATTTAAAAGGTATAAAATGTAAGTAAAAACTAGTTTTTATAACTATTTTAATCTATTTTACTATTATTTAAATATATTTTACAATGATTATTATAAATTTAACCGAACAACTTCAAAGACTGAGGCCAATTTATTTGAAAGATTTGTAACCAATCAAAAAATTTCTATTTCTAGCTGTCAATAGTGTCAATTTGTTGAATTTTGTATTTTGTAAAATAAATTATTTATCAATTAAAATAATGGACCAATACGGACCTAACGCTAAAGAATACAATTTTGATTAAATTTGTCAATTTTGCATTGGATGGGGTGCTAAAGTGTAGTTTTTTTTTTGGCCAAAATTTAAAAAAATATTTATGAAAAAACTAAAGGGGACCTAACGAAAAAACTGTGGGACCTTGAGGACCTAACGGGGACCTATCGATTAAGGTCATTTTCGACCCAAAATTCAATGGATGGGGTGCTAAGTTTGCATAGGTAACTAAACATGCGTAATTATTATTTATAAACAAATATATTAATTTTGTTAGTACCAGTGTTTGATAAAGCTGTATCATAGCGAAACGCGTCACATTTTACAAAGTAATATCACGTAATATATTGTGGATATCGTGAAAACATTTGTGTTTTTATTTAACGTTAAAATATATTAATTTGAATTTAAAAAAAATAGTCCGATGAGGCAAATGAAGTTAGCCGTAGTTATATTACAACAAAAATATTATGCTGATATTGCTAATGTTATTGTGTGACGTCAATTCTGTTTTGTACCAAATTTTAGACAAAAGAAAATAATAATAGAAAATTAGTATCATCTAAAAATAAATATAATTATTACTTATACGCAAATAAATCAATTCGAATTAAACAAAAATACGTTCCAGAAGGCAAATGAAGTTAGCCGTAGTTATAGTACAACATAAATATGATACAGATGTCAAGATTTCAATTTTTTTTGTACCACGTTTATTATATTTTTATTTACTTTTTTTAAGCAAAATTTTATCTAATTTTTAACACAATTTAAGCATTTATTTTCTACAATATGGATGAATTTTTTATACGTGAATTTGATATAGATTTACCCTCAAAAACTAAAACTTTACAACTTCATCAAAAAATAGAAGGCGATGTAAGCTGTGTTGTTTGGGATGCTGCAATAATTTTATCAAAATATTTAGAAGTTTTACATAAAACACAACCTACATACTTTAAAAATTTAAAAGTCATTGAATTAGGAGCTGGAGTTGGATGTGTAGGGCTTACAGCAGCTTGTTTAGGGTATGTAACACTAATTTATAATTAAAATTTGTCGTGTATTTAAACATTTATTATTAGATAAGGAAGCTTATTTCCTGTATTATATTTAACAGAAATCTTCTAGAGCCAACGTACTTTTAACAGACTTACCAGAAACTACAGAATTATTAGACTTGAATGTAAAATGTAATAGAAATATTTGGTATCCATCTGGATCAGTTGAAGTTTCTTGCTTAGAGTGGGGTCTAAACACTAGAACACCATTTTCACCAGATTTGATTCTATTAGCTGACTGTGTTTATTACAAAACGGTAATACTTTGTAGCTTTTAATTAAAATTTTTACTTTGGTTAATAAATGTTAATGTTTATATGGGAGATTAAATTGCATAATTATGTATCTGAAACTTAAAAATTACAATCAAACTAAAGATAACATTATCTCTTACTATTTTCTTAGAAAGAACTGTTTTGCTATTTTTAGTCAGTGTTGCCATTAATAAAAACATTAAAAGAATTGTCTATAAATGGTACGAATATAATTCTAAGTCAAGAACTGAGGGACACCGAAAAACAGATAGAGTGTTGGAATTTTTTTATGAAATCTGTACAAAGAGATTTTTATCTAGAAATGGTACCACTTGAGGAGCAGCATCCTGATTACTCTTGTAAAGAGGTTGTGATAATTAGAATTAAGAAGAAAGTTTAGTATTTATAGTTTTTTAAATAAAATTTCAACTCCGAGTATATTTTTTTACTTTCGAAAAATAATCCTAAAATCATTATTTTGTTTATTATATTCTAATGTCAATAAAGATGCTATGTTTGATAATTTGATAATAAGCACAATTTACAAAAAGAACTTTTTATAATAGAAAGTTTTTTACTGATTTATAGGTCATATTTTGTGTCATCTCAACAATGCACAGCATCCCTGACATTGTACAAAGATAAAGTCATACAACGCTGTGATTGATCATAGAGAAGATTGTTTCCTTGTTAACAAAATCAAGGGTAGTTGTATCTAAAAACTTTCTAAAACAGTTTATTTTATTACCAGTTAAAATATTAATTACTGTTTTCACATGTATAAACAAAAAAAAAAAAAGAAAAAAAACTTCTCTCTCGCGAGTTCGATCCTATTAGTAGTAGTAGTAGTAGTATTTATTTCAGTTAATACACAGTTGTGTTTACAATCGTCAAAATATCTTATATATATATTCATATTTTAGTTACATTCATAGAATTAATAATAACAATATAAAATGAAATAAAATAACTTTTAAAAGACGGGGAAAACAGTTAAACAATATACAACACTTTAAAATACTAATAAAACAAAATTTGTTAAAATTGAATAACCAGAAATTCAATACTGGTTCAAGACCCAGGTGACATGTTTAATCCGTTCAAAAAAATCATTAATATTGTAAAGACACATGTCCTGCATTGTGGATTTTAATATATGTTTAAACTTTCCGACAGGCAAATTCTGAATTGCCGGTGGGAGAGCATTAAAAAATGGGACTCCTATAACACGTGACTTGTTTATTCTTGTCCTCGTAGGTACAATTTGATGTTTCCCTCTTGTTTCATACGTGTGTATATCTGAGTGATTAGTAAAGCTGCTTCTATTAGTTTTTACAAATATCAAATTTTCATAAATAATTAGTGAAAAAAGAGTCATTAAACGTAGTTGTTTAAATAGAGGCTCACAAGAGTCCTTAAAATTTGCCCGTGCAACTGAACGGACTGCAGCTTTTTGAATTAAAAAAACTCTTTGTAATAATGTGAAGCTGGCATTGCCCCAAGCTAGAATTCCATATTTCAAGTTTGAATAAAATAAACCATAGTATGCAGTAAGTGCGGCGTCTGTATTAATTATATTTGATATTCTACGTATAGCATATACTGTTTTAGACAATTTGTTACATAAGTTGTTTATTTGAGAATTCCATGTGAGTTGCGAATCAATATATATTCCCAAAAATTTTATGTTTACTGTTTCTGCTCTTCCCTGATTTAAGCTGAATACACATGTTTCAGTTTTGTTTTCATTTAAATACAATTCATTGCTATTAAACCAGTGCTTAGCTTCTCTCATAATGTTATTTATACTCCCTTTTATATCACAACCATCCTCGCAATGACATGAGAAATTAGTATCGTCTGCAAACATGGTAGTTACAAGACTGAGAACAGTACTGTTCCTCGCTTTCATATATGATGGTAAATCATTGGTGTAAATTATAAACAGTAGAGGTCCTAATATAGATCCTTGCGGAATGCCTCTTTTTATCGTTAATATTTTGCTGTTCTCGTTTTTATAATAAACTGTTTGTTTTCTGTTTTGTAAGTAGGATATAAATAAGTTTTTTGCAATTCCTCTAATGCCATACATTTCTAATTTGTGAATAAGTTGCATATGACTAACACAATCAAAAGCTTTTGAAAGATCTGTAAAAATAGCAATACATTGCGATTTTTTCTCAAAAGCTTCTTGTATATTATTTATCACTGCGAGAATAGCATCTGTAGTATTTTTACCCTGCCTAAATCCAAATTGTTCAAAACAAAACAAGTTAAATTTTTCGAAGTAGGCTATAATTTGCTTTGCTATAGCGCATTCAAGTATTTTAGAAAAACTCGGTAATATATGAATTTGTCGATAGTTATCCGGCAGTGATTCATCTCCTTTTTTATAGAGAGGTAAAACCTTTGATATTTTATATAGTTCGGGAAAAGTTCCTTCACTAAAGCAGCAGTTAATTATATTAGTAATTGGAACTATGATGTTTTGATAACAGTTTTTTATTAAATATGTATTAATATCATAAATGTCAGAGCTTTTTTTTGATTTTAAGCCCTTAATAATGTCAATGACATCTTGTTCACTTACAGGTCCAAAGAAAAAAGAGTTACATTGAATTTTGTTTATATGGTTCATAGGTACATTACTTTCGATTTGGATATTCTCAACAATTTCAGATGAATTATTTACAAAATGTTCATTAAAGAGATTCAAATCAATGTCTACATCAGATTTACTTTTATGTCTTCCTGATTCATTATTAATGATTTGCCAAATTGTTTTAGGTTTGTTTTCTGAGTGGTTAATTTGTTGTAGAAGGTTATTTTGTTTGTTTTCTTTAAGTAATGCATGATATTTATATTTCTCCTGTTTGAGAAGTGTTTTATTGTATTCACTAGGGTTCATTTTAATGACATCGTGTAAAAAGGAAATAGTTTCTTTTTGTTTTTGTATTTCGGGAGAATCAATAGGATAAGTGTTTTTCTTCGACTTTAGTTTTTGACGGATCTTTGGTATTGAATTATTAAGGTGCTTCATAAAGATAACATGAAACGCTTCTGCTTTGCTATTAGCACTAGTAGCTTTACTTACTTGATTCCAGGTCTCATTGAGCAACAAAGAATTAAAAGTGTTTATGTTTTTTTCAGACAAATTTCTAAATAAATTATAGTCCGAATTGGGAAGTATATTATGCAAAAAAGTTAAAATTTGGGGATCATGGTCCGAGTCCACAGTTCTTAATACTTGAGTTTTATTAAATTGGAAATTAGCAAATATATTATCAGGACATGTTTTTGAATTATGTGCTATACGAGTTGGGGTAAATATTGTTTGTTCAAAATTAAATTGCATTAGTAGATCAGTAAGTTGTTTTGTTCTGTTGTCAGGTTCTAAAAACTTCACATTAAAATCTCCACATATGATTATTCTACTGTCTTTGTATTTAGTTTCTAATAATAATAAAGCGCTTATTATGATTTCCATAAATATATCATAACTAGCATGTTGTGAACTTGACCTATAAATTGCTATTGTGACTAAGTTAAGTTCCTTAATAAACGCGCCTGTTATTTCACAGTGTATTTCTTGTGATAAATTCTTAATATCTAAGATTTCTTTAGCTACTAATGAGTTATGAATATGTATACTTACTCCACCATGCACATGTGTCTCTCGGATAAATGTACTTGTATTTTTAAAATTTGTTAGGTTGAAACATGACACCTGGTTGGCGTTAAGCCAATGTTCAGTAAAACAAACGATTTTTACATTTTTCATAGTATTAACTAAATTGTCAAGTTCTAATAATTTATTTCTAATACATTGAACGTTTTGATGAAGGATAGAAATTTCTGTAGGTTCTGATAGTGTTTCGATGTTGATACAGTCTATTTTCATGTTGATATCTTGAATTGATGCCTCGAAAAAAACGATTGTGTGATATTGGTCCTGATCTATGGTTTGATGTTGACATCTGTCCGCTTATCTTCCTCTTAAATGGTGTTTTTTGTTGAGGGTTGAATAATTGAACTGAAACCCCCTCCGGCCATACCTTTTCCTGCCATAAATCTTTTTCAGCCGATTGATTTCCAGTAATTTTGAACGATTTATAAGTTTTAGTCTTTAAATCGATGTTCAGTTCCTCACATTTGATTTCTTCATGTTTTAAGGTGTCTCTCAGGTAATTTTCTAAGTCCATTGTGGTGGTGTCCAATGAGAATGGTGAAACAAATAATCTAAGCTTAGGTGATTTATCCGATATTTCAGTAGATTGGGGCTTTTGGTACACTTTTGAAGAGAGAGAAGTTGAAGTGCTTGTACCTATTATTTTTTCCTTGGACGTACTCTTAGAGGAAGAAGCAGCTTCTGAATATTTTATATTCATGTTATTAATTACTTGCTTAGCTCCCTTAGTTACCTCACTATATGATGGATCATCTAAATTGCTTTCATATCTTTTGGCCTCTTGTATAGACAATGCAGTATTTTTATCGTCAGTTAATTGAATATGTTTTTTCAACAAAACCTCAGTCTGTGCAAGAGCGATTCCCGCTGCCACCTGTTGATGATTAATATTTGTTTGTTTATGTTCAATCGATAGTTCTTCACGCGATTTCTTATCATTAGCTACCGGTTTAGGAATGTTTATTACTGTAGCACAACTTTTTGTTTCATTTACTCGGTTTAAACTTGAATATTGTTCGTCGACTTCTTTATTGATAAATTTATTTAAAAGATTTATATGGTCGTTTAATATTTTTATTTTATCTTGTAGCTCATCAATAATAATATCTTTTTGCTTTATGATATATGTAATCATATTTCTGTCTATTTGTTGTTGATTGATAACATCCACATAGTCATGGGAGTCGTCTTCGTCAGTAACACTTGCACAACAGTTAATTACATTTTCACTGATTATTTTGACATTTTTGTTTTTGCCACAGCTCGGATGATACACTGAATCACATTTTTCACACTTCCAAATGTTTTTAACTATTGATTGTTTGCATTTTTTGCATGTATTTAGAGAGCTATTTAAAATCACGTCTGTAACGCTGGCCATACTGACTACTATCAGGTTATTGTTAATTTCGTGAAGTCCTTCATCTAAAGTCGTCATATCTCATCTCATTTTACACAAATTGGTAATCTTCTAACAAATACTACGAGCAGAATTACAATAACCCAACAGAATTGTCACAATCTACCGCTTCACCCCTTATCCAAATAGGCCACCGCAAACTTATATGAAGTCTTTCAAAATGATAATATGTATACATATTTAATTTAATAACAATTCAGTATAAATTTCGAAATCTGTGTATATGCCTAAACACACTTGAAACATGCATTCTCATCCAGTTCTTAGCTATCCTGAAAATTTCAGAGCTCTAGGTAGTCGGGAAATAGGTTTAAATTCGATTGCAAATTCCACGGAATGACACAGAACACGGCGAAAATATAAAAAACTTTCTAAAAAGCAATTATATCTACGTTTGTCCATCCTCTTTTGCCTCTGAGACCTCCTATATATATTCTTCATTTTCTTCAATATACTCTTTACTTCCTCCCTAGACACGTCTCTCACGATTCCAAAATTGGCAAAACCAAAGCCAATAATTTCATAGAAATTTTTATTAGATACCTTGTTTATTACTTTAAAAAAATGATGGTACAGACAAATAAAAAAAAAAATATTAAAAAAAATGTATATTACCTACCAATTTTAAAATTTATTTAAACTTAAACATTACCAAAAATTATTTCCTCGAAAATATAATACCAAATTACAATAAAAGTAAATAAAGTTGTTTACATACCATTTTTATGGTAACAATTCCTTATATTAAATATTTTGAAATAATCTAACCTTCGGAGCAAAAATGATTATATTTAGGTACATTAATTACTTGTAATAACATTGATATTGATCTTAGTCTAAAAATCAACAAATAAGTACATCTTGACTAGATAAATAAGATAACAGAATATTTACATAAAATTATACAAAAACAAAATATTGAGAAAAATTAAGTTTGTTAAGACAATACTTTTTTATGGCGTGTACAAGCGAGTAAATAAATAAATACTGAAAGGTAACTGATAAATTGTCGTCAAAAATAATATGGCATAAAAAATAAACTTAAAATAAAATATTTGAACTTAAAAACTTGTCAATATTATCAAAATTACTTGACTTAATTATTACTATTCCGAAATTATAGGTCTACTAGCCTGTGAACCTTGCTGGGCATTTCTCTGTTTAGGTACTCTTAGGTGTATAACTCTTTTAATATTATCAGTGTGGTGAATAAGATCAGTTTTATGTCTCCATTGCCATCGCTCAAGTTCTTCTTTCCTTCGTTTTCTATCGAAATAACTAATAACACAGCTTGCAGGTATCCATAGTAAAGCAGTTACTAGGACTACTGTTCCAACTATATTATCTCGAAGGAATAGTAAAACTTTATTGATATTGATATCTTCTATTATGTCCCAGAACCGTTCTACTACGTCTTGGATTGTCTTTTCACAATTACCCTTAAATATAAATAAATTAATCAGTACATGTTGATAATTGTCGAAATCTATTGGAATGATTAGTAATTCGAGAAACTTACATTATTACAAAATCCTTGAATGCAAGGTGTTCCATCAGCTAGAATATCAGTCGAATCTACTGGTGAACATGTCTCGTTAATGTTAGATCTACAGCATCTCTTACATGCATTTTCAACTAAAACAAAAATCTCAGTAAGTAACAATAAATTCATTTTCAATATCAAGTTTTTAAATAATGTTTATTTGACTACAAAAAATGATGATTAGTTTACAGAATCTACGCCTTCATCACCCACAAGTCGAAGATTCTTCTTAAAGTCTTAAAACAAATTTTTCCCATGTTTTTCAGCTACTATCTTTGAAATCTGCTTTCATTCTTTGGTGAATTTAGCCAAATCTATTAGATTTTTGCCTCTCCGAAAGTATTCGAGTTTGCAGAGGGTCTAAAATCTTTCTATAAGTCTGCATTGTGACACATTGGGTGGATTATCCACCTTAGGAACATATTCGATTTTATTGTTCTGTAGAAATGATTGAACAATTTTACAATAATGACTTGTGGCCAAGTCAGGCCAAAATAAAAGTGATCCTTTGTCCTTTTGCGAGTTGAAAAATTTCAAGAACGGACCTTTAAGAATGTTATTTAAGTACCTTTCTCCATTCAAACTTTGCTTGCAAATGAAAGGCTCGCTGATGTGTTATTGCATGCAAAACTAGAAATTTGGCGGGAAATTTCTCTTTTCGTTTCACTTTGAAATCAGCTGGAACGTGCACTTCAGGAATATCATTCCAAAATTCTTTACATGGAATCTGACTGGGATTGGAGGTCACATAAGTTTCATCATCCATTATTATGAATTTCCCACCACCAGATTGCACCAGCTGTTTGTAAAGCTTCTTACAGCCCTTTCCGCCTGACCTTTTTTGTATAGTGGAGCAGCTGACTTCGTTCAAGTTACAATTCCCATTTTCTTTTTTAAAATTCTCACAGAACCCTCAGATATCTGCAGTTGTTTGGAAACTGTTCTGTTGGAACGAGATGGATTCTTAATTAGACGACGCTTGGTCTGTTCTTGTTGATTGATTATTGAACTTTAACCTTCATTTCTACAGGAATAATTTTTAGAAAACGTAGATGATTATGTGGGATCTTCGTATATCCTGCTAAATGCCGACACAAACTCCAACAGATTCAATATTAGTAGCGCTATCTGTGTGTTAACATACGCACTTTTCAACCCCCTGGTAAATATAAAATATACTTACTAATATCGCACATACAACTTTGCATTCCTTGCGTTTCACAGAATGGAATACATTTGCCAGTTCTACATTTACCTCTCTCTTGGCAGTCAGTATTGTCGGGCATTGGAGGACTTTTAGGACAATCTGCTTGTTGTCCAGTACAACGCGATTCTTGTTCGCAAGTAGCATACTGTGCATCTCTACATTTAATACCATTACGCATATACTGACAATTTTGACAACAAGGAGAATTTTTATCACTAAAACAAAATAATTAGTACGATATAGAAGTTAATTAATATATACAATACCTGCACATTGCTTTTGGTCGTAATTTACAATCTTTATCGCAGCACGCATCATTATCTTCAGTTCCTAAAAGACCTGCATCACATTCTTCATCCCCTTCGACTCTTAGATTGCCACAGAAACTTTCTTCTGGCTCGGAAAAGCACCTACCTGATTTTGCTTGTAGTACTTTTCGTATTGATCTTAAACTACAAGGTGAAAATCTCTGAAAAGTAGTTTACATAAATATAAAATTATCTAGTATAAGATTTAACTAACCTTATTGTTTACATCATAACCGCTAACACTGTAAGTATACATAAGGTAAGAACCACCTTGACTAGCACTAGGTGAACATTCTGGAATGTCTGGATCATGTTCTGAGCCCCAATTATGACCAAATTCGTGAGCTGTGACTAGATCAGCCTCTCTAGTAATTACCCGTTGTCCATAGTGATTTCTACTTGAACTTAGACCCGAATTTAAGTACAGAGTATATCCATTTTTAAAATATTCTAAAATAAGTTGAGTTTAATATACAAGAAATTTTTTGTATATCAATAAGATGAAAAATATATTAGTAAAACTAAAATGCAACAGGAAAACGATCAATTAAAGAGATAAAAGTCCAAACAGCCATGTTTATCTTGGTAATATTTGCTATGAACAATTTTTAAAATCAACTGAAAAGGATATAAATATTTTTACTTTAAAACAAATATTACTTAGATAAAATGATCCTGTATACTGCTGAGTATCTTGAAATATCTAAAGCTCTTTTTTGGTACCAGGTCGATGGCCTACTACCTAAATAGAGTTTCTTTGAACTATAAATTTGATTATCTATGAAACATCGAGATACTCAGTGATAGCCTAGCATAAAAGCAACAAAAGGGGCACCCATAAATACCTGGGGTGCAAATGCCACCAACGGAGTTGCGCCTAGGGGAACCCACATATGCTAGACCCAAAATACCACCTTCAAACTTGAGATCTGTGAAGAGATGTGCCAAACAGAAGTCTTTGTGAGTGTATTCTCTGCTGAACACCTAACCAGCAATTATTTTAAAGGTTAATATAGCAGATACAGAAAGTTAGAAATGTTTGTCAAGTTACCATATACATTTCTTAGGAACCAATTGCAACCACAACCATAATTTAATTATTTAATATGCAAAAAAATATTGCTCGTACCCTTTCCGAATAACAATGGTTAAGCTACCATACCCATAGCAGTAATCTAATCTAAATAAACCTGGCATGGTCTCTCCTGTAGAGTTCCATGTTTTAAACACTGCTTCCTATTGGAATATTGTGACCAAAGTTCTTGAGGATTTGGATGACTATCCTTGAGTTACTGTTGCCACAGAGCCGTTCCCTTTATAAGAGATCTGAGTCCTGTGACTAATTCCTCAAGGTGGTGATAAGTTTCAGGATTCGTGTCACCGAAGATGAGGAACCGTTTATGGTCCAAGGCCTCACACTCAAATAGAATGTGAGTTGCCGTCTCATCTTCCATGGCACGAGGTGGGTTCCTGTGTCAGAATCCCCATCCTTCGAAGGTGTAGTCTGAATGATCCATGCCCAGTGAGCAGGCCCACCAGTACTCTAATCTGACTCCTGCCAAGATTCAGTATGTCAGAGTAGTCTTTGAACGTCAGCTTCGAATGCCTCAACCCTACACTATTACTCCAGTGTTTGGTCGACTTTTCCCAGACCCAGTTCCTGACGTTGGTCCTTACCCAGGCTCTAGGCAGTCCCAGTAAAGGTTTTGGACCAATGAATCGTGTATCCGCTCCCTTCTTCGCCAGAAAGTCCGCGATTTCATCGCCCTCAAAACCCTTATGCCCTGCCACCCACTCCAAGAAGACCTTGTTGTGTCTAGCCAGTTCATTGAGGTTTTGTATGCACTCGGAACTAACCCGGAACTGTTTTAAGGCCAGTAGTGCAGCCTGGCTGTCTGAGAAGAAAGTTATCCTCTCCCTTCTCCAGCCACGGCAGTATTTCGATAAACAAATGAACTACGACGTTCGTAAAGGTGGCACACTTCTTGTCTCGGCACTGGGTCATAAGCTTTCTCTAAGTCTATGAAACCAGCGTAAATATGGATGTAATTGGGCCCTATGGAATGGATATGGTAGCTTGACATACTTGGGTTAGAATATATACTAACTACATTTACTAATATGGACAAAAGTATCAAGAACTCACAAATATATCTTATAAAAGTAAATATTGTATAAACAGAAGTTAACAAACTGTTTTAAATTTATCGATAATTTGAGGGAACTTGTTCTAATTTTAAACATAACAAATATATTTAATACCTCCACCAGAGAAAACCGGGATAGATACATATTTTTATATCTAAACAAATTAGATAAGCACAAAGTTAAAAATAAAAATTAAAATAATAACCCTTGCTACAAATCCCGCCTCTGGTGTTCAATCTAGGGGATGCAATGTATGCCAAGCCGAGTACTACAGATTTGCTAGTTCTAAATGTCTGGTGGGTGAATAAGTGTGCCAAACAAAAACCTTCATTTTCCCGGTTCCTTGAAAATGCCTATGAATAAAGGATTAAAGAAAAAAAGCTAACAAAATATAAGAAATTTTACTATACTAAATACTTTATTAACTAAAATATAATGTGTAGAAGGAAACAACAGAAGGGAATAAGGAATTGTTAGGAAATAAATCGAGTAAGTGTAACACCATAGACTTTTAGTTGTGGACTGTGACATAAAATAACAGAAAAAAAAAGGAAAATGCAAAGTGAAGGATGTTAAAAAAAGGAATATGTATAAGAAAAGAGTGTTCAGGGAGATTAGTATGAAAGATGATGTGGAGGAATTGTGGACTACCAAGAGTAATGTTATTAGGAAGATAGCAAAAGAAGTGTTGAGAAAATTATCAGGGAAAGGTGCACCAGAAAATAAAGGACGTGGTGTAAAATGAGAAAGTACAAAAAGTAATGAAAGTACAACAAGTGGCAAAGAAGACATGGAATTGATCAAGAACTGCAAGGGATATAAGGTGGCAAAAAAAGATACAAAGAAAGCAGTGGCAAGAGGTGAAGCTCCATGGAATATGATGTATGCGGATGATATTGATTGTTAATTTTATGCAGGACAGACTGAAAGGAGAACTCAAATATTTACTGTGTCTGTGCTAGATAAGAATGGAGGGTTAAAGATTGAAATAAATCAGAGAATTAAGTGTGGATGGATGAACTGGAGAAAAATGAGTGAAAGTTAGAAGTGGCGCAGATGAAGCTGTTGCGTTGGATGTGTGGATTAACAAAGAGAGATAAAGTAAGAAATAGAAAGAGTAAGAGGTACAGTAAAAGTGGGACAACTAAGCAATAAAACCTAGGAAAATAGATTGTGATGGATTGCTCATGTAAAAGGGGGGATGAAAATTATGTGAGTAAAAGAGAAGTTGTATGTGAGATTGGTGGTAAGAGAAAAACCGAAGTTGAGGTGGATGGATAAAATAAATGATGACCTGAAAGAGAAAATGCATTAAATAGACAGGTTTAAAACTACCCCAACTCGGCTTGGGATAAGGTTAAGAGAAAAACGACCATAAACATAAAAAACAACAATAATGCAATTTAACCAATTACTAAATAAGGTTAAATGACATCACCAACATTACGTGAAAATTTCTAATCACAAAACGTATAATATTTGTTATAATAAACATTTAACATTCCCGTGTTAATTAATAAAATAAACTAACTATATAAAACAGATTTCTTACCTCCAAAAGATTTCTAACATCCCACTTCTCTCTGACCATATTATAATGTGCTTCTCCAGATTTAATTCTAGTTGGATCACTGTGAACTACAATTTTCTTAATTACAAAACCCATACCTTTAAAACCATCAACTTCCTGTCGATCTTGCCAACTGGTATCATTGTAAATTTTATGTACACGATCAATTAAGCTAATCTACAAAAATCATTTTAATAAACATTTTGAATAAAGGTATTTAAATATTTACCAAATAATTGATAGTAGTTTTCGTATTACTTCCACCCATTTCTTGAAAAAATCTATAATCAGCTACCAAAAGTAATGGACACCTAGTTTTTGTAGGTGTATATTCATATTGGTCTACTTGTCTTTTTTTTCGTTGTGATTTTTCAAATCCCTCTCCAATTTCATCTTCTTCACCCTCTAATTCAACACCTTCTTTGACATAATCGCATATTTTTGGTTTAGGATGATCAGATGGTAAATGTTCAGGATCCCAACTAAATTTTATATCTGACTGTTTATAAACAATCATAGTTCTATTATCTAAATGTGGAATATGTCTCCAGGAAGGTTCTACATGGAAAGTTTCATCAGGTAGGTGAATACTACCTGTTAACACACCATCTTCCATGTGCATACTAACGTGAGAGTCAGTCTCACCAAATAATCTACCGTGATAAAAATCATCCCTATCTAAAATTATTACAAACCACATAAGTTACTACTATACAAAATAAAATTTACGTACTTATATGAACAGAAGTCTCTTTTCCTTCTCCATCGACAGCGTAAGCTTTGAAATTAGAATGTAAAATATCCTTTTTAGGAGATAAAAAAATCTTAAAATCTCGACCATGAGTGTGCAAGTTAACTTCTTTTATATGGTTTAAAGGATGTGTACTTTCTTTTAAACCTCTCTTAACAATTTTATGATTCAATTCATCTGCATGAATCGTTTCATAATATTTTAAATTTTTTTGTATTGAGCCTAGAAACAATGAAAAGTAAATTAGGATTATTCAATATTTAATATTTTTACAAACCTGTAACATGGTTTATTAAGGATAAGTACAAATATATAAAAATGAAGTAGCCACTTTCCATTTTATGGGATTATGATATACTTGATCATGTCTTCATTATTTTATGACAATGATAACTTTTGTAAATATTAAAAAATATTTAAGTAATGAGACATTTCACAACAAATTAAAAACATCAATAAAGTCAAAGTCAGTTGACAACTGTTCTTCTTTTTACTGAAGGTCATATACGTATAGTGCAAACAGGTAGTATTTTCTATTTTTCCTTTGTTGTCATGAGTCATTATGTAAAAATCTGTTGAATTTGCACTTTTTCCTAGTAGAATTACATCAATATTAATAAATATTAAGGTTAAATAACCGTTAATTAAATTATTTGTAATATGTTAATTAGAGAAGAAGAGAAACTGACGTGTCCCAAAATAAGAGATTTTTTCATTTTCGGCATGCGTGATAAGTTATTTTAGGTGAGTTGTAGCCGGTTAAAATGAGTATTAATTTTCAAAAAAATAAAGTTATTGTGAACACATTATTTCTTTTTCTCGTGTTCATATGTGAAATAGTTTCGTCAGAAGTTCCTAGGCCCAGAGGTGTATCATTATCTAGAGCATCTTTGTATCCACCTGACAAAGACTTTACCTGTTTCGATGAAAGCAAAACTATACCTTTTAATAGGGTAAATGATGATTATTGTGATTGTTTAGATGCAAGTGACGAACCAGGTACTGCTGCCTGTCCTCATGGAACATTCCACTGTACAAATGCAGGTCATAAACCTCTAAATATTCCTTCAAACAGGGTGAATGATGGCATTTGTGATTGCTGTGATGGCACTGATGAGTATGGGTCCGAAACTTCGTGCCAGAATAATTGTATTGAACTTGGAAGAAGTGCCAGAGAGGCAGCCCAACGTAGGGCTGAACTTGTTAAGGCAGGAAAACAGTTAAGGACTGAAATGAGCCAGAAAGGTAAAAACCACATTTGATAATTATATCATATTTTTATCTAAATATTAGGTTAGCAGTGTTTTTGATCTTTTTATATGTAATAACAGAATAGGAAGCTCAAGAAATGAATTGGCTCGATATATTTAATTTTAATAAAAATCCTTTACATTATGATAAGATAAGATCTGTACCTGTTCAAGAGTAAAACCGACAATAATTGCTATATTTTTTAGTTTCATCTAATTAACTGAAAAATACCTTCTTTCTTTTAACTTTATCCCAAGCGTAGTTGGGGTCGGTGTTAGCCTTCCGTATCATTCGTCATTCGTCCAACTGTCTCTATTTAATGCATCCTCTCTTTTCCATTTTAAGATCTTTAAGATTTTAAGTCCATTCGACTTGTCTGTTGTCATTTACTTAGTTTATAGGTGCTCAGCAACGACTAGAGCCTCAAATGCATCACAATTCCCTCCGTACTTGGACATTCGTTTTCTCTAAATCAGCGTGGATATTCGCAAAAACAGTATCAGTCGTTTTTCTCCCAGGCAGAAACCTAAATTGTTCTTCACTTATACTCGTCTCTTCTCTCAGCCTCTTCTCAACTATTCTCTACCAAATCTTCAAAGTATGCGATATCAGTTTAATGCCTCTGTAGTTACCACATTCTTCCATATCCCCCTTTCCTTTATAGATTGACACAAGCAAGCTTTTCCTCCACATTTCCCTTGATTCATCATCATCAGGTCCAATAGAATATCTACTCTATTCCACATTCCATACTTCTGCTCGTATCTCATCAGCTCCCATTGTCTTTCTATTCTTCAACTTCTTTAATGTCTTTCTCACCATTCCTAAATTTGCAGTACCATCTTTAAATATCTCTCTCTCATTTTCCTCGTTCTGCAGATTTTCGTAATATTACTTTCATACGTTTGTCCTCTATTGCTTTTTATTAGAGAATGAAATAGAATCAGTAATAAATTCTAATATTCTACAGGTATTGTTTTAAAGCAAGAAAAGCAAGTAAAACTTACAGAGCTACAGAAAAATAAAGAAGAAGCTGAAAAACTCAGACAGGAAAAAGAAGCACTGAAAAAAGAAGTTGAAGAGCTCGAACGTACTGCTTTAGACTATTACAGAAAATTGGAAGAAGAAGCTAGACAGAAAAAAGCAGAGGAAGAAGCTGCAGCTAATAAAGCAGAAGCACAAGAAGCTTTTAATCGTTATGATTCAAATCAAGATGGATGGTTAGATCTTGCAGAACTGAAAGTCAGAAAAATATTTGATAAAGATAATAATGGAGAAGGTAAATGAAGTTTATTTGATTTAAAAAAATGTATTTAATTATTGTTTTTGTAGTAACTGATGAAGAAGCTAAATTTTTCTTAAATCTTCATGATTCTGTTGATTTTGATACTTTTAATAATGAATGTTGGAAAATTATTAAACCATTTATATTAATGGAAAGTGGGCAGTATAAAACTCCTCCAGAAAAAAAGGCTGAAGATGAACAAGTTGAGCCTCAAGATATTCAAGAAAATAATGAACAGGAACACGATCAAGAAGAAGAAGGTGAAGGTGAGGATTTATCCTTTATTTCCTTTGTTTTCCTTCGTTTCTAGTTTTGGTTTCACCCTTTTTTTGTTATATTACTTTTATACAAACATTCCACTTTAAACGGGATTTCTACAGCTGATGCCACCTCTTTTTCTACAACCAAGATCTCCATTCCATTCTGTTTACCCGATCATTGAAAATGTTCCTTAATTCAAATACTATCTGACTCGAACTGTTCTTGGTGTAATTTTAAACATATTATTTTCAGATCAAGAGGAATATGAAGATGAAGAAGATTCACATGATCCAGAACAGGATCAACCAGAAGAAACCTCTGAGATACCAATAGCATCATCTACAACTATTGAGTATGATCCTGAAACGCAACAACTCGTAGATCGAGCTCATAAAGCACGAAATGAGTACCAAGAAGCCGATAGACAAGTTCGGGATATTGAAAGAGAAATAACTAGTATTCAAGAATATTTAGAAAAAGATTTTGGTACTGATGAAGAATTTGCTCCACTAGAAGGTCAATGTTTTGATTTTGAAGATAGGGAATATATTTATAAATTATGTCCTTTTGATCGAACTAGTCAACAGCCTAAATCTGGTGGATCTGATACACGTTTAGGAACTTGGAGTTCCTGGTCCGGACCTGATGGTAATAAATATGAACAAATGACTTTTGATAGGGGGCAGTCTTGTTGGAATGGACCTACAAGGTCGACTATTGTTAAAATTGGCTGTGGTAGCGAAAATAAAATCCTTAGCGTTTCTGAGCCAAATAGATGCGAGTATTTCTTTGATTTTGTTACACCGGCAGCTTGTTATGAGCCTCCGGTTGATGTTTATGAAGATTTACATGATGAGTTGTGAGAATGGCTGTATTAATTAGATGTGAGTTTTTATGTGAGAATGAAGTATTTTGTAATTTTTTTTTGTTCTTTTCCCAATGATATTTTATTGTGATTTCCTTTTTTTCCTCTAGATTTTCGTTTAAATGAAAAATATTTTGTATATTTAAACGTAAGTACAATAAGAAGCAAAAAAAAAGGATACGGTTCTCACCTAATTCACTTATTTGGGAACGTTGTTGCATATATTTATTAAATATCATTTTTCTCATATAGCATTCATAGTTCTTAAGATAAAAGCATATCTGTTTGTCTAGAAAAATTTTTCATTTTTCATTATAACGAAAATCTAATACGTTGTCTTGAGAAATGCAAAAAAAATAATGATTACTTTTAATTTTGGTGGGTTAAAATTTAGTTTATTTTCTTGTATCCAGTAATTACGATTCCAGGTTTTTAAATGACTTTATATTTATTGTAAGTTTAGCGACCAATGTGGAGTAAAATTTGTTAAAAAAAAGGTGTATATGATCATTAAATAAACAATGTTTACAAATACTTTTTGTTTTTAATGTTCAGAAAAGTCTGAATGTACGATATTTTTCTAAATATGAGAATCGAATAGAAAAAATACAATATTTTGATCAGTTTTATATAGATTATTTATATTTCTTGTTTTTGGTGGCGGTTATTCCAGTGTACCTCAGTAAGAAATTCTCTATAGCCTTAAAAACTGACATATTTTAGTTTAACTATATACTTCGATTAATAAAAGATACCTACCTTATTAGCTTTAAAACCATTTACGCCCCACAGGAGACAAACAGGGATAAGGGACACACGCTGCTTGGAGAATATTTACTAGTATATATAGTGGTGTTCCGAAACAAGAAAGAGCAAAGGTGTTACAATAATGATCAAAACAGAAGATCAAATTAAGATTGCCAACGAAATGAAAGAACTAGAACACCTTCCTGACAGTAAAAAATAAAACGAAGTATCTTTACCAGAAACGCCAAATATAATAACTGACGAAAAAACCGAAATCTCCCAAAAAAAGTGAAACAAGAGCAGATAAGCGAAAACACAAAGATTACTGGAAACAGCAAAAATGAAAGTCTTACAAAAATAACAAACCAAATTCTAAAAGTCAGAGTAAGAAGTGAGGAAATACGAGCAAGATGTGGTATAGAAGAAATAAACATGTGGACCAAAAGAAGAATAATAGAATGGAATCAACACATAGAAAGAATGTCAGAAAATAAAATAGTAAGAGACAAATCGTCAAGACAGACGCTAAAATCCGAAGTAAAACTGGCATGAGCCTATTTTTGCCAGCAAAAAAAACATATACATAGAATACATATCATCATCATAGCCTTACAATCTCTAAGATTATGGCTAACGCCTGGGCGTTCAACAATCCTTTTATTTTAGAGGTGGATTATTCCTCTGTCTTCGTTTTAATTTCTCGTAATTTGTTGTGTGTTTTTGCTACTGTTGTGATTTTCTTCCATTGTATCCGGTCACTGCATTGAGCTTTCCAATCTGTAACGTTCATGGCTTTTACGTCCTCTTCCACATCATCTAACCATCTATTTCGTGGTCTTCCTCTGCATCTGGGCCGTAACAGTGTCCAGTTCGTTATTCTTCGAAGCATTTCTGTGTGTATATGTCCAATTCATTCTAGACTGCGTGATTTAGTATATCTAACTATGTTTTCACCATTTTGTCTATTGTAATGTTTGTTATAAGTCTTCTTTCTCGTTCGCTTGTTGTGTCAGTGCCTAGTATTGTTCTCATTATTTTTCTTTCGAAATTCATTTAGTCTTCTTCCTTTTGATTTAGTGTAGTTGTCTCCAATCCGTATGTAACTATTGGTCGTATTAGGGTCTTGTACAGATTCATTTTAGTTTTTTTGGTCAATACTTTACTTCTCAGAAGGTTTCTGTTCATACCGAATGCCTGATTGCCTTTTAAGATTCTTTCTTTCCTATTGTGACTCCTAAATATAATAGGCTTCAAGCCTATAGTTTTGTGTGATCAATTTTTCCTGTGGAGTTATCTCTTTCTTACCTATCTTCATGTATTTTGTTTTATTTTCATTTATCACTAAACCCATTTGTTTTGCCTTTGTCTAGTTTTTCAATTGTATTTATTAGTGCTATCTTTGTGTTTGCAATGATGGCCAGGTCATCTGCGCAGGCTAATATTTGGAGTTGATTTGTGATGATATTTTTATTGTCTAGCTTTGCCTTCCTTATTATTACTTTTAAAATTAAAGAATGTCCTTGTTTCACTCCTTTATTTATTTGGAAATTGTTTCAATGAATCTGACTTCTTTCGCGGTGGTATTCTTAAAAGTCAGTGCTACAATCTTCCTTATTTTTATTGGGATCTCAAGTTTCTTTAGCTCTTCCAATATTTTTTGTCCTTTTACTGTGTCGAAAGCACTTTTGAAGTCTATGTATACATATATTCCATATACAATGAAAAATGGTCATTATGCCGCCAAGTGAATTTATTTTTATAAATTTGTAAAATGGGCTTACACGTATGATAAGTAAATAAAATAAAGATTTAAACTATTGAATAATTTTGATGATATTCAAACTATCTTGATCAAATGTTAATAGTTGCCAAAATTTTATTAGAATATTTTACTATTTTTACATGCGTATTATTCGAATAGACTAAAAAAATAAAAATAGTTCCTTGAGGTGAGGTTACTGAACCAATGCGAAATATGTTTTACAACCATATCATTAATTTTTTTTATCTTTAGTCTTTCAGGAAAAAAATGACCTTCACGTTTTTCTCGATAAGTATATTTTTAAATCGCGTTAGAGATAAAGTCACAGGAACAATTATAAAAGTTTACGAGTAAGTCAAACGTTTATTTACAAACAAATATAACAAAATTTATACAAAAATCCATCCAAATAATAAAAGAAATGACTTTTAATATAAACAAACCTAAATAATATCGAACTTTATTGATTTTAAAAACTGCTCTCAACTAAAAAGATGAAATTATCACAATATAAATATCCAATATTTTTAGACTAGGAATCAGTTATATTTATTAACAAAATTTAATTAATATTTAACAAATATAAAAAATGAAGTTATTGATATGCTTTGATTCAAAGTTATAGAAAAACTGAAATAAATAAATCTACTTTTTTGCCTATTTGCAAATAACATTGGAACACATTAATAGTTACAAAAATTCTTTTTTTTTTTTGACAAATCACACTTCAAACGTGAGAAAAATTGTTAAAATTCTTCAAATTTTCTAAATTATAATTCATCGTGAATTTGGTGCTTTGTAACAAAATCATACAAATCATCCAAACTTCTACTACCACTATAATCAGAAATTTTCCTACCATCTTTATATAAATACAAACTAGGAAAACCTTCAACCTCTTCATCATTACATAACTGTTTATTAACCTCAAGTGTACAGTCAACTTTTAAAATTTTAACTCCATTATTTCCTGAAAATTTATCTCTTAAACTATCCCAAGTAGGTGAGAGTCTTTTGCAATGACCACACCATGGAGCATAAAATTTAACAAAAGCGATGCCTGATTGAATGCCAATTTTAAATTTGTCTGCTGTGATTTCTCCAGATGGTAATTGGGTACCAATAGATTCAGGTTCTTGTTTTTTGTCAGCTTTTTGAGCTCCAAGCATCTTGTTAACATATTCTTTGAGTTCGAAGTGAGATCTTTCTCCTTGATATTTATCAATCTAAAAAAAGCAGTTAGTATTCATTTTTATTTAAAAATTACGATTGTTTTAATTTACCTTAACTCCATTTTCAATCCACAGTAAAGTAGGATATCCCTTTACTTCAAAATTATTACAAATTGTCCTGAACTGCGTACAATCAATCTTTCCTATTGTTACTTCATTTTCAAACTCAAGACTCTTTGCTAATTGTTCCCATGTTGGAGCTAATTTCTAAAACAAAGTTGTTCGAAACTAAAATCCAACTAGAATTATTTTTAACATTGCTGAAATAAACAGTCTTCGTAAACAAAATTATATTAAGCATTTGGAAAACGTTTGTCGAACTGCTGCGAAGGCAGATTTTTTATGAATTCGGTAAAGAGATTAAGTAAAGTTACTTACTTGACAATGTCCACACCAAGGTGCATAAAACTTAATAAAATGCTTTCCAGTACCCACATGTTTATCGAAATTATCCTCATTAAGTTCAATAAGCCCTTCCACTACTTGAGGAGCAACATTCGCTTGTGATTCTTCAGAGGCTAGTTCATCTCCCTATAAGAACAAAGTTGCTGTAAAATACATCACCACAACTATAAATAACACAAACCTCTCTTAGTTGTTCATTAATAAATGTTGTTATTGATGGTAAATCTCTTGTACCACGGAATCTGATACCTTCTGGATCACCGACTTTGTAGAATTTAAGTGTAGGATAACCTGTGATATCTTGATCTGAGCATACTTCTCCATCTGTTGTACAATCGACTTTTGCTATTTTGATATTATTACTTTCATCTTCGTTTAGCATTTCTGCTAATTGTTCCCATTTCGGAGCAAATTTTTGACAATGTCCGCACCTAATAAAAAGTAGGGTTAACTTGAAAACAACAATTAAAACTAAAATAAAATATTTACTTTACATAAAATATTTAAACAAAGACTACCTACCAAGGTGCATAGAACATAACAAAGTGATTTTTCTTGCCTATTTCTTGAGAAAAGTTATCTGTTGTATATTTCACCGAATACACATCTTCATGAGCGAAAACAAGTGAGAATATTGAAAAAATTAAAGAAAGTAACAAATTTGGAAGACGCATTGTATTTAATTAATTTAAAACTAATGAACAACTAATACAAAGAGAATTAATTGAACAGCAAACCTTCAATCCCGACTGTTTTAGGTAAATGATAAAATTGATAAATGAGTTGAAAAAATCTGTTTACGTATTTGACATATTATAAATGTCATTTCGGCAAGAGACATCTGTGGTGTGGTTTTGAATTCAATATTTCAGAACGTAGGCAATCATACTTACTCAATTTAAATAAATTATAAATTTTGAGATTAACATTAGTAACAGTAAAGCACTATAGATATAGGTATTATCATATATGTAATTACATATATGGGTATTATCATCAGCCATTTTTTTCCAATGTCACTCAATTCAGGTGTCAGATTATAGACAAATTAAAGAGACGTGTAATCGTATTTTGTAGTGGTGAAAATGGGAACTAAAGCAGCTGGTAGCGCGAAAAGCGAAAAAGTACTTATAACGGTATAGTGATAGCATTGTATAAGTGATAGAGTAAGTACTAGTGGTTTTAGATTAAAATAAACTTAAGGTACTTTAAGCACAAAAAGGGTGTAAAAGTAAAGTTTTAAACATGGTGCGCTGATGTCAGAACTTGTTGCCAACTTTATATTAGGCATCAACACATCTGTTCTATAATCTCTGGTTTTGTGGTTGACATTGGACAAACCATGGCTGACGATAAGTATATGATAATACCATGGATGTATGATAATACCTATATATGTTTATAGTGCCTTAGTAACAGGGGTAGATAATCCAATTAAATAAAATATTACAACATAATTTACACATTTTACATTTCAAAACCAATGATTTTCATTCATTTATAGGAATCACAAAAGTTGACATTGTTGGATATTTATGTTAAATAATTAATAATAACACAATACTGGTATAATAAAACTATTGTAATATTATAAACAAATATATAAGAACTAAAACTACAGTTTTAATAACAACTGTCATTACAGTATAAACTTATAAACGGTAATTAAATATTCAATTTCAAACAGCTTACATTCACCTGTCAAAAACTAATTGTCACCTTAAAATACACAATCGGCACTATTTAAAAACATTTTTGTTATTAATAATAATCAGTTATAATTGTTTGTTATTAATTTTTTTAACATTAAAAACACGAAATCACAATTTAATAGAATTTATATATAAGCCATTCACTTTTTATTTCCATCTCAGTAGGCTCTGTTAGTTACATGAAATTCGCCCAGTATAATACACGTCTGTTCATATTGTTCTGTGGTCTTATTAATTGTAAATACGATGTTGTCACGTCTTCAATAAAAATATGTGTATTCATTACAAATATCTTAAGTAATTAAATCTGCAAACCAAATTTAAAACTTGCCGAAAATAAGTCAATGTATTTAATATTAAATTGAATAGGTACTAAAGTAGATACGTCAGTTTTCGCTGCAAGTAGGTACTATTAATATCCAAGAATGGTCTATTTAAATTCACATGAATTTTGACTGATATTCAAAATAACACATTCCTTTGCACAGAACAGATCCCTGTTTATAGTCAATTATCATATTATATTATTGATCTAGAACGAAAATAGTTATTATCCTATCAAGTGCGGAAAGTTATACTTTCCCGCAAGAGTTAGGATCAATATTTTTTCTACAAGCATAAAAAAGATACTTTATTCATTTTTTAAATTTTATTTTCAACTCCTAACAATGTAACAAAATTTTAATTTGTGACAATTAAAGTTTGTTGTTGCTTTGAGTAACGTTTACAGAGGTGTTTTAATAAATTATGATTTTTTTAAGAACAAACATTTTAAAAATCTCTATTTTTATGCAAAATAATCTTTTTTTTACTATTTGTATGTAGTAGGTACAACAACATAAAAGTAATAATACAATAATTTTCCAAAAGGTTATTGAAGGACATATTCATTTAATAAAAAAAGAGAAAGAGATATTTTCTGAATTAAAATGCGTGCGGAAAAGTGTTGTTTTACGCATGCTTGTAAAAAAATATACTTTTATATTTACATTTTATTACAAATAAATAATATAAGTAAAATTCAAAATGTACCACATATACATATATTAATAAAAACGTTTAATACAACTTTTAAATTACTCAAGCAATAGTAAAAGATCCTTTTTACAAATGTATAATAAAACTTTTAAATTATTCAAGCAGTGGTAAAAAAAATTATTTCATCAGTTTTGAGTTTAACATAAAAACACAGTACTCAAAGTCTATAGGTATCCATCTTTTTTAAAGTCTTCTATTTTACATCCAAATGGCATCGTAGTGTAACATTATTGTATTAGTGGCTGTAGGATAATAAAATTTCACATCCAATGGGTTAATTGAGGAAACTATACTCCAGTAAAAATTTGATTTTCCTGGTCCGCCCCAGGTGGTGTCGCATTTGACTTAAATATGCTGATGTTTTAATAATGTTCTTTATAACAGAAATTTTTCAGAAAAATTAAGATTTGTTAGACATTTCAAACCGATACAATGAAAAAAATATTTTAATAAATTACATAAAAGCAAATAAAAACAAATACAGATGCAGATTTAGATGTAACATGTAAATGTTGTCGGTGTATTTGTATGATCAATCCTCTTCCATTATTTCACTGGAAGAATCAGAGTCACTATCAAATCCAAAATCGGAATCGTCAGAATCTGATTCCTCCAATGAAATAATTAAAGGAGGAATATTGTCATGTGAGCAGTTATCCATGTAAGTAGTCCAATCTGCCAAAATAAGTTCGTCTGTATGTCTACAAAAATTTTGCCACATGTCTGGTGTACATTTAGTCAATGCTTCTGTCCAAGTTTTTTTAACTCTTTCCTGGTCAAGATAAGTAGATGTAATATGTTTGTTATAATATGTCTTAGTAAACCCCCATGCTAGTTCTATTGGATTGTAGTGACAATGGTATGGTGGTAGTCGAAGTACTTCATGTCCTCGTTGTTTTAAAATTTCATCCACTACATATGTCTTTTCGTCAGTTTTATAAGGTAAGATTATAGAGTACAGTTGTTTCTTTGTCATTTTTGTGTCAAACCTAATGTTATTGTTAATCAACCATTCCTGCATCATTGCTTTTTTCGCTGAAAAAGAGGGTGGTTTGTTAATTTGAACTGAATGGTATGGCGCGTTGTCCATGACCACCACACATTTTTCTTGAAATACAGATAGAGCAGGAATGAGTTGATTAACAACCCAGTTTTTAAAAAGGTCACCATTCATACTTTTGTGATAGTCAAGGTCTGTATTCGAAGAGTCTAGTAACAAGTCACATCCTTCCAAAAATCCAGTATCAGTCCCTGCGTGTAAAATAGTAAATCGCTTTCCTTCGGATTTTACACGAGCTGGATTACTTTTTAGGTCAGAATCGTGCACCCACTGACGCACTGAACTACCATTTTGATAGATCCATGTTTCATCTAGGTACACGAATCTAACTCTCTCAGCAAGACTTTTTAGTTGTTTATATTTCCGAATGAAAATGATCTTTCTAATTTTAACGTGTCGTTGTTCACATAAAATATGTCGTCCATTTACTTTTTTAAATTTGTATCCCATTAATTTTATAAGTTTGTATAGTGTCGTACGTCCCCCTTTAAAATCAAAATTTTGTTTAGCATCAGTCAAAAGTTTGTCTAAAGTAAAATGTTCAGTTTTAGCATGGTACATCCAAATCTGTCGCTGTAAGTCTTTTTTTAAAATAAACTTCTCAAATGTATCAGTTTTACATCCTTTATCTGCGACTTTCTCATTATTTTTCAATCCTTCTTTAATAATCTTCCGTATTTTCGATACACTGATCTAAAAAAATTAAGCATTTAGAATGTTTGTCATATTAATTAGATTCAAAAAATATACCTCAGTTACACAACGGTAGTTAAGAGATTTAAAAATATTTAACAAAATTTTGAATTAAATTATAGTTACAAAAATGTATAATTTCGAAATTTGAAATCTGACAACATTGTATATTGTATATTATGATATCTGTCAAAAAAGGTTATGTGTTATTTTAATAATATAAATTTTATTTAAAAAAGTGATACATATTTATAAATTCATTTCAAAAACCTCTCTCAATTAATCTAATGCAAAATATATAAGTTTATGTTAGCGACTAGCATTGATTTAAAAGAAATACACATAAAATCGTACTTACTTGAAAAACCTCGGCCAATTGATTTTTATAAACACTCTCACAGCTGTTAGCTTGTTTCCTAAACATACCATAACATCTAACGATGCTGTTGTGAATTTCTGTACTTATTTTTTTTGGCATTGTATATTGAATCAAAGAAAGCATCAAATATTTCGTTATTGAATCTTTAACAATTTTACCTTTGACAATGTGCTGTTAATATTTCGACAGTAGGTACCAACCCAACAAATTGAAGTGCCAATCCAAGAAATAAAATGCATAGTCTACTGAGATTGAAATAAGAAGTTAATGAATTATAAATGACAGTTTCTGGCGGTTGTCATAGTAACTCCTCCCATTCCATTATGGCCGACTTTCAGCCAATAGGACAACAAAAACAATGCCAAGGTTGTAAATTTTCTTGGAATTTTATTTGACCTACATATTTTCTTGGAATTGAACGGAATTTCTAAGAATTTATAGAAGGGGGATTCCAAAATAGTTAAAATTTGATTTTGAGGGTAAAAAACTGTGGATATGGTATAAAAATGATTTTATTAAGTAAAAAATAATAAAAAATATTTTAAATAATCATTTTTATACAGTTTTTTAATAAATATTATAATACTGATGTAGATAATTTTTCAAAAAATTGTATCTCAGAAACCTATTACGTTATTTTGCTGAAAATTGGTAAGTACTTTAAATATAGACCTTTTAATAATATATTAAATTTCTATAAATTTTGATTGACAATTATACGAGTTATAAGGGTGGGAATATTGGGTGTTTTTGCTAGTAATTTCCCACCAAAGTTTTTATGATATGAACTTTAAACTTTGTAATCATAATAAAATATTATTTTTAAACAACATAATAAATTTTCTTAAAAATTGCTTTAATCAGAAAAAAGTTATGCACGGTTACGTGACACTCTTTGTTTTAATCCAATTTTTCATAAAAAAAATCACAATTAAACAAAGAAAAAAATATAGTGTATACCACGAGGCCCAATTGTCTGGCAGTGAAGTCACTGTGACGTAAATGCAAGTGAAACCAATGCGAAGTTCGAATGAATGCTAGTTGCCATGTTTAACTTAGAAAGACTTACGATCTTTGTCTTATCAACGTGCAATAGAAAGAGATACTTTTAAGAAAAATGTCAACATTATTAAGTGCGCTAGTGCCGCTAGGATATGAAAAAATAAGTAAACAAAATTTTGGTTACATCTTTATTTATATACTAAATTGGTTTATCAATATCCGACTTGTTTAATATATAACATTTATATTGTCTTTTAATATTACATAATAGTAGAATATACGGCGTTATATAAATATAATTATGCATTAATAAATAATTATACAATAATATAAATTTGTAAAGATCATTTATTTACGATTTAATTCAACAGATATTAAATACGTGGATATTAATATTGATATGAAACTGTTTAGATTGTGTTTAGCCGCAAATATAATACACACATATCTTTAATATGTAAAATTGAATCTACATCAGGATTCTACTCTAGATTTTCTGTGGTAAAATATTTACATATAGTACTGCCCACAAGAATTTAAAAAGTGAAATTGTACAGTTTGTTATTACTTATTGAGTTTGAAAATATTCACGTTCATATGGAAGCCTTGTGTAGTTTACTTAGTTTTTTATCGCTTTCCACTATTGTTTTGTTACGAGCCAGTCCGGACCTGTCGCCCAGATGAAGGGGTGTGTGTGTGTGAGGTGTTGTTTGAATTCTCAGTAGCTCTGACGACTCGAATACACTGCGGAAGATCCAGATAATTCCAGTAGCTCTGGAATGTTCTATTTTGTTCGATTCTAGAAATGTAACATTAGCGACGTTCTAGAAGGAATTAATCTGGCATATAAGGACCGCTCTGGACGGAAAAAGACTGAAGACTACTACAAACAACGAGAGTAAAGAGTATTGCTTCAAAAAGGTGTCGTAGTTTCAGTATCTAGGAGTAACCCTAACAAGTAAAGGGGAAGAAAACCAAAAAGTTGAGAAGCGAATTTCGAGAGGAAGACTTTCGGAACACTACACAAACTGTTAAGAACAAAGAACAATTATAAACATAGGTATTATCGTCAGCCATGTTTTGTCCAATGTCAACCACAAAACCAGAGATTATAGAACAGATGTGTTGATGCCTAATATAAAGTTGGCCACAAGTTCTGACATCAGTGCACCATGTTTAAAATTTTACTTTTACACCCTTTTTATGCTTAAAGTACCTTAAGTTTATTTTAATCTAAAACCACTAGTACTTACTCTATCACTATACCATTATAAGTACTTTTTCGCTCTTCGCGCTACCAGCTGCTTTAGTTCCCATTTTCACCACTACAAAATACGATTACACGTCTCTTTAATGTGTCTATGATCTGACACGTGAATTGAATGACATTGGAAAAAAAATGGCTGATGATAATACCTATATCTATAGTGCCTTACTCCAGAGAAGCAAAATTGAGACTATACCGAACAGTATTACAGCCCACGCTCCTTTATGGAAGCGAAACATGGATTGTAAACAAAAACCATGAAAATAGGCTGAATATCTGGGAGCGGAGTGTCTTAAGGAAGATATTCGGGGAAGTAAAAGGCGATGAAAACGTTTGGAGAAGACAAACAAATGCAGAGATCAGAGAGCTGTATCGGAAACCAGAAATTAGCCGCATCGTTTTAAAAAAGCGACTTAGATGGTTAGCCCATCTTGCGAGAATGGTTGACGGAGTGTAGGCAAAGGACTCTCTGATGAGAGGGGAAGGAAAGAAAAAAGAGGCAAGAAGGAAGACCTAGAAACAATCGGGATAGCAAATTGGAGAAGTGCGGCCATGGACAGAAGAAGTGGAGGAAAACAGTTGAGAAATTCCAAGCCATGGGTCCTTTATTCTGAATATGGTATGGGTATTGTCTCAACGAATAAGGAAGGTCAGCTTCGATACTCCTATCCCAATAAAAGCAATTCTTCACAATGGATGGTCGCCAAATGTGAGAATAATGTAGTTGTAAGGTTACAATGTAGTAAAGGTAGATGAAGTGATGGAGTGTCCTGTTGTTTATCTCATCTTCCCCTTGGTTAGTCTTCTGCCTTCAGCAGGATACCTACCTAGAGGGTGACCTGGAAGGGAAGTGCCTCTACTAAAGCTACCCCTTATCCCAAAACACTAATGTACATTCTTAATATCACCAGGCGGGACAATATATTGTCAAAAAATATATTTTTCCGTCTTACTCCTCTGTCAAAGTTGGCATGGAAAGCTTTACTTTCATCGGAATTCCTCGAGTTCCACACACCTTTTTTTAAACATTGGTCATTTCTACTGAAGTATAAGGACAATTTACCATCATAAATGACAATTATGACAAATTTTTGACGATTGACAATCAATGATAGTGGATTCAATATGGTGAATGACAATAATGACAAATGTTTGACGATTGACAATCAATGATAGTGGATGATAATACTTTACCCTTTAGTGCATTATTAACAAAACAATATATAATAATATTACTACACTACACTATTAACATTATATTTATATTTCTTTATTGGTGAAACTTTTATTAGGAAAAAGCTAAACTTTTACGGTTATCTGACTAGAAATTGATCACTAGCAATCTAATTTAGGTGGAAAGTAGATTTAAAATTCGTTACTGTTTCAAATGTAGATTTTATCAATATTATAGATTAGGCTAGATTCGTTTAAAGATATAAATTTCCTGTGGATAATCCTATATAAAATATATTATAATCTACGTATTGATTGATATTTTTTCCTATATTTAATATATTTCAAAAGGGTGACACATAGGTATCACCATATTGAAAAATATCCGAAGATTGACTAGGTCACCGTACTCTTCCAGATGGAGATCGCAGGTGAGAACGAATATATCCAGTTCTGTAATCGACTACGGGGTTACGAGGGCCGTTGGAACCGTGGCGACTTCTTCGGCTCCACCTAAAGACAGAAAATACAATACTAATATTGTGATAAGATGTTTGGAAGAAGATTGAACTAATTGTTTGTTAGTTTTATGTTTGTTTTATTTATCTAAGTATTGAAGACTGTAATAGTCCCTTCTGTTGCCTATATTTAAAAGAGGAGAACAACGTAACACAAGTCATAACACCAAAAGGAAAAACAGAACCTGTAATCATGAAATCAGAAATAAGACAGGAAGACTCACTTGTTTCCTATTGTTCAACCTCATCATGGAACAAATTACACGAAAAGCCCAAAGAAAAGAAGGCTACAGAAGGGGGCCACACAAAATAACAATTTTATGTCACGCGGATGAAGCAGTTCTTATCGCGGACAATGAGGATGATCTACAAAGGCAACTCCATAATTTTAATCTAGAAGCAAAAAGACTTGATATCATCTGAAGAAACGAAATGCATGGTAATAAGTAAAGAACCAAAACTATCCAAACTATAACTAGACAACAGAATAATAAAATAGGTAATATGACATTCAATTACTAGGGAATTGAAGTAACAAGCAGTAGGAAAATAATTAAAGAAGTAATAGCAGAAGCCAACAAAGCAGCAAAAGTGAGCAGATGTCTTTATGGAACAGTATGGAAGAACAAGCAGAAAATAAAGTAAAGATATATAAAACAGTGGTATGAGACCTATTCTAACGTATGCAGCCGAAACAAGAGTGAAAGTGAAAGTGCTTAGATCAATAAAAGGAGTTTCACTAAGGGACATGCAAAGAAGCAAAACCATAAGAGAACAATGGGGGATACAAAGCATCGGTAGATTTATAAAAAAAAACAGACGAAAGCAGTGGTATCAACACGTGGACAGAATGGAACAGGAGAGACTACCGAAAATTTTCAGGAAAAACAAACCATATAGCAAAAGACCTCAAGGATGGCCACCCAAAAGAAAAGAAAGAAAACTGGCAGAGAACAACCACAAAAACGGAATAGAGGCAGTAATCCTAGTCGAAGGAGAAAGAAGAAGATAAAAATAGTCAGTAAGAGAATAGAGTGGTAACAAAGATCGAAATTAGAATTAAAAATAGACTAGAATGAGAAAAATGACCAAGAAGCAGTGAACCTACAGCCTTTATTAATACCTACTTAAAATTGAACTTAAAAATGTTCGTAAATGTGTTGATACTAAATTCTTTTAATTAACATAAAACTAACATTATAATAACTAAATTATGAACTACACATCGTAGAAGGGTGTCTTGACTGTGCATGTAGAGGTAAAAAAATATTGCTGGTGATTTTGTTTTAACACCTAAGGGCATACCGTAATTTGTAGTAGGTCGAATTTTGGTAGTAGTTGTAACCTATATAGCCCTGATGTCTGTTCATCTTACGGCCATAATATCCCCTAATATAACAATTAAATAATCATAATTCAAATGAAATTAATATTTAAAAAAAAACAGGTTATACCTCAAACTTCGCAGAGATCATAAATATAGAAACATTCTAATCTACGAAATGTAAGATATAAATTTTCAATTTTCAAATATACTTTTAAAAGATACCTACTTCGTAACAATTTTCCAGGCAAATAAACGTGCCTTGAAGAAATTTGAAAGCCATAAAGAGGCAATATCAAATATTAAATTTGAGTAGTTCTCTCCATTTCCCTTTAGCCCTATTTGTATGTTATTTCGCTGTTCAATCTGAATATACCCTTGAGAAAATATCTTTAAACTCAAGGTTTCTTTCTATCTTCATAAAAGCTTATTGATATTAAAAAATAGTTGGTATTTAGTCGAGAAAGAGAAAATTGTACAATCGAAATCTGTGCAATAGGATGGATTAAGATGGAGTTTTTTTGCATTCGATTCGGTAGAGGGTTTAGAAACTTTGTGACCATATAAAAGAATGCATTTCTGTATACAAAAAATGCATTCTTTAAGTGCATTTATAACAATTCATAAATAAACAAAATATAAGTCAGTAAATATTGACAGAAATATTGCTAGGGTTTTTGGTAGCGATCTCAGAAGTACCTAGTGCCAAGGAAACTCACTTTTGCCCTCATTTCCTGGAGTTTTCTGTAAAATCGTCTAGAAATTATGAAACCCGCAGGAGTTCTTTGGGTCATTGAGAGCGATGGTATCTGGTGCCTAGGAAACCTACTTTTTGCTTCTTCGCCTTAAGTTTTCTGTTACATCGTCATGAAAATAGTTGCAACTTTATACTTTACAGTTTTTTTGAATCGCTGAGACCAAATACAATCGACAGCGATCTCCGTGGTACCTGGTGCCCAGGAGACCTACCTTTTACCACGTCTCTTGAAGTTTTGTTGTCATAAAATAAGATTTAACTTGATATTCTGGGGCGTTTTGGGTCGGAATAAAACATCGACAGCGATCCTAGGGGTACCTGTAAACCCACTTTTTACCTCATTTCCTGGGGTTTTCAGTAAAATCGTCTAGAAATTAGGAAACCCTCAGGAGTTGTTTTGGGTCACAGAGAACGAACGAAACATCGACTGCAGCGATTGTATCTGGTGCTTAGGTAATCTACTTTTTTCTTCTTCACATCAAGTTTCCTGTAATGGCTAAAACTCTATACTTGGCGATTTTTTTTGAATCCTAAGACCAAATGCAATCGACAGCGATCTACTTGTTACCTGATGCCCAGGAGACCTACTTTTTACCACGTTTCCTGAAGTGTTTGTGTTATAAAATAAGATGAAACCTGATATTCTGGGGCGTTTTGGGTCGGAATAAAACATCGACAGCGATCTCAGGGGTACCTGATGGTGTCAAGGAAACCCACTCTTTAACTCATTTCCTGGAGTTTTCTGTAAAAGTGTCTAGAAATTAGGAAACCCTCATGAGTTGTTTTGGGTCACTGAGAACGAACGAAACATCGACAGCGATGGTATCTGGTGCCTAGGAAACCAACTTTTTTCTTTTTCGCCTAGGTACCCCGAAGATCGCTGTCTATGTTGTTACCATTATGAACCACCCAAGAAAGCCCCCAGGAACAACAATAATTACAGAGTTGCGAATTTTTTTATTTTTTAATTGTTACAAATGGTCTTCAACAATGCCTTTTTTATGTACAAATCAATTTTTCTAAGATGACTTACATGATCACATATGACTACAAAAAAATGGCTTTAACTTAACTTACTGCACCAAAAATCGAAGGTAAGGCTTTATTTTCCCGATCATGCTATTATTAGCTGTTCCTATATAAATGTAAAATGTAAAAATAATTATAATTGTTTATTTTTTTATTTAATTATGTGAAGTGTTGCACTCGTCGTTCAATTGTTTGTTGACCTTTTTCGTACAAACATATACAAAAATGAATAATTAGTTGTTATCGTTTATTTTATTAACGTTTTAATCATTATTTTTTTTTATATAAAATTACTGTTAAAATAACAAAAATTTAATAAGTTAAAACAGATTTTCTTTAAAAAAAAGCAAATCAACGTTGACTCGTTAATTGATTATTTACGTTTTCATTCGCAATCATTGTTTTCTTTTTTTGTTGCACAAATCAAACAAAACAAACTAGGTTATAAACGGTAATAAAAATACATACAAGAGGATTATAAGAAAAAAAATAACATAGATATTATTTATTCTTAAAAACTGATTTTAAGTAAAGTTCATAAAGGGAAGACACAACATAAAACAGAAAAACATGCATGCATTTAACGAGCATAATTAAATTACAGCTTTTACTAACATTTCTGGTATTTTATTTGTAGTTTTTAATTCTATCAGCAGTTCCTTAATACTATCACGCAGATTTTTAAAGTCAGAGAGATTGCATTCTCCATTTTGGAGTGTGATTAAACTTTAAACACTTTTATGCCAAATGAAGATCAAACAGCTTGGATCGGATGGTACACTTTTTGCGACAGCGGATTCTGATAGAGCAAAAAAAGTTTGAATATGTTATGATCTTTAGGCCAAAGTGACATCTGAAATTTATTTAGAGGTCCCTAGAGCTGATTCTCCTACTAGAAGTGGACACCGAATCGGAATACCTTTATGTTTTTTGGGTCGATGGTTATGATGCCATGTCTGTAGATCTTCAACACGTCTATGTCAAACACCTTAAATATGGGTTGCACATTTTTTTTTGACTACTTACGGATTTAAAATCAGGAAATACTTCTACGTTTAAATAAGATTTGTCTTTCAAGCAATGTAATTTGCTATCACTTTTCAGAGACCAGCAACCGTTTACCATCATGTTTACATTGTTCACATCACAAATTCTTTTTATTCTTGGTAAAATGTCTCAACTGCTAGGTTCTAAGAGAATTAATTGATGTGGAAATGAAGAAAATAAATCTTTAAATGCAATAAACATCGTACCTCCGGGTGTCACACGAATATCACAACAGCGATGTTCACAGGGGCATGGGCACTGGGTGTCCAGAATGAACCTCCACTACTGGAGTTTTATCAAACTCGATACAATTCAGTCCAAACTCGTTACTCGGGAGTTTTCGTGGTTGCTGAACACGAATATCACTATGCCGATGGTCACTAAAACTCCAAGGTACCAGAATTGACATCGTCTTCTGAAGTTTTATAGAAATTCGACACAAAACTTGCTACTCAGGGGTTTTCGGAGTCGCTGCACACAAACAGCACGAAGGCCATCAAAGCACCTGGTGGTCCAGTAGACGTGATTCATCCTGGGACCCAGGAGTTTCCGTTACCGTCACCGTTCTGATATTCGTATTTAGTAACTCCGAAAACCCCCAATTAACGAGTTTCGACTGATTTTTTATCGACTTCCTATAAAACTCCAGAAGACCTCAAACCTCGTTACCAGGAGTCGTGGTGACCATCGTCGAAGTGATATTCGTGGTTAGCGACTTAGAATACTCCCGAGTAACGAGTTTGGACTGAATTGTATTGAATTTTCATAAAATTCCAGTAGACGAGGTTTATCTTGGGCACCAGGTGCTTTCGTAACCGTTGGTATCGCGATTTTATTGTTCAGTGACTCCGAAAACCCATGAGTAAGGAGTTTGGACTGATTTTGTATAGAATTTCTATAAAATTTCAGAAGACGATGTCAACCCTGGTTACCAGGAGTCTTGGTGACCATCGGCATAGTGATATTCGTGATCAGCTTTAGAGTAACGAGTTTGAACTGAATTGTACCAAAATTTCATAAAACTTAAGTAGATAAAGTTCATCTTGAGTACCAAGTGCTTTGATGGTCGTCTCTCTTACGACTTGAAAATTCGTAGGTTTTTTCTGTTGCTATTTGTTTTACCAAAAATGTTAGTAAAATAATCTAATACAGAAAGGAGTAGAGAATTAACACTCACATTATTCACATGTGGCTTTGTCGGCGTGATCGAGAGGGTGTGAAGTACTCAGGAAGGAACGATGGTCTCCTCGTTGACAGAAGAACTGACTAGTATGGTAAAGTGTTGGTGGAAGGAAGAGGGTAACGTGTATAAAGATTTTTATGTGGATGGTATTATTTCGTCCAAAAGAGCAACATACACACAAAAAAGATAAAGAAAGTGAAATAGTTTATAAACTGTATACAGTTTATCTTTTTTTTAACAGAATTCATTATTTAAAATTCCAAACCAAAGATTTTATTGAAAATCTGTTATTCTGATAAACTGTAGGTATACATAATGGATTTAAAGTTATAAAACATTATACAGAATGATCATGTTGTTATGAAGATATATCAAATACCGTACCTTTTTTATATCACGCATAATTAAGTACCTGGGCGACCGAGCTCTGCCCAGGTCCTATTTCATATTATCGTACCTAAAAACCATCTTATATGGGAAAATGATTTTGGATAAATAAATGAAAAAAAAAACAAATTTTCTCAGCTAGGTCGATTTTTTACCTCCGTTTCCACCTACATTTCAAATTTCAACGAAATCGTTAGAGTCGTTTTCTACATGTAGACAGTTGCTCACTTAATATTATAAGATATCAAATGTTTTTCTTAACCTAGAGATCAATAAATCAATATGTTTCACTATTAGTGTTATCATAAAAGGAATAGATTTAGCGTAGAAAAAAAAATGGTTGACCATTAATCTAAGAAGATTCATGCAGTGCATGACCTCATTTCATTCACCAACAGAAGGAAATCATTGATTTAATCTTCTGTGTTATGAACGAAGTGACACTTTTTTTCTCAGAGCAAAGAAACTATACGTCCTAGATATAACCTTAAAAGCTACAAGATTATATGGACCTGTCGTAGGCTTTTTTTGGAAAACATGGAGTCTCAACAACCTAAAATGATCTCTTGGTCATATCCAACGGTTGTCAGACCCTTAATTTACTATGCTGTACTGGTTTTATGAAATGAAACAATAAAATATAAGGCAATAATAGAGTTGCAAAAGGTACAAGAACTCGTTTGAATAGGGATCACAGGAGCAATAAGTCGTGATCTACTGCAGCTTTGGTGGTAATTCTAAACCTTCAAGAGGATTGCTTTGGAAAGTGCCTATAAGTTAACAATGACTAAGTCTCTAAAACAAGGCGATCCTATAGGACATTTTGGAATTCTATGGTTCGAAGCAACACAAACCATGAAGATGCCTACAAACATGATGTTTCCAAAATCAGATTTTGAACTCACACTAGATGGTCTAAAACACCAGAAAAAGTCTCTCCAAGCAGACCTTTTAGCTATAGACTTCTGTGTGCATTAAAAAACTCCTCTATTTAGCCAAAATATTTATTGCCTCCAACAGCCAAACTGCTTTAAAGGTTTCCACAATTAAACACGTTTGACTCAAAAACAGACTGGAACTGCAGTCTTTTAAGTAACTGACTAAATACAACAAAGTAACTTTGCTGTGAGTTGGGATTGTTTTAAATAAGATTGCTGATAGTTTCGCAAAAAACGAGCTGGTACTCCTTTTACCGGACCCAAATCTTTCTGCTGAATTAAGACAAGGAAAAAAGTTAATACTCTAACTTTCTCTTACAGCTTCAGAAACCTCGAAACCTGAACGTCAAAGTAATATTCATGGTCAGCGACTCAGAATACTCCCGAGTAACGAGTTTGGACTGAATTCTATTGAATTTCCATAAAACTCTAGTAGACGAGGTATATCCTGGGCACCAGGTGCTTCCGTTACCGTTGCCGTCGTGATTTTTGTGTTCAGCGACTCCGATAACCCATGAGTAACGAGTTTGGACTGATTTTGTATCGAATT
This sequence comes from Altica lythri, assembly GCA_964028335.1. Classification (NCBI taxonomy): domain Eukaryota; kingdom Metazoa; phylum Arthropoda; class Insecta; order Coleoptera; family Chrysomelidae; genus Altica; species Altica lythri. Next base: position 43,011 of record CAXIIO010001309.1, on the reverse strand, counting down.
TCTATTAAATTCCTGAAGACGATGTCAACTCTGGTTACCAGGAGTCTTGGTGACCATCGGAGCTAGTACTCCTTTTATCGGACCCAAATCTTTCTGCTGAATTAAGGATAAATTTTGTAGTTGCAGAAGGACCTCAATGCAGAAGGAAAAAGCTTAATACTCTAACTTACTCTTAGAGCTTCATAAACCTGGAAACCTGAACTTATAGTAATCGAAGCAATTCTCACTGAGAGACCATCCAATGATCATAAACTACCAACTCAGGATACAAACAGACGAAGAAAGATAGAGTGGGTACTGCGATCTTCCCTCTCTTTCTATTCGAGAGACAGCTAAAATCTCGGCTTATATACTCTATAACAACCCTATGGCATAAAAGCCTAAAGCAATAATAATGTAGCATGTTAGCTTTAAACAAACATTGATTTAAAGTAGTGAGAAGCCATCTATGGATTATAGTTAGAAAATTGAAGCTATTTAAAATCTAATTAAATACTATTTTGTATATCTGAAACTACTCAATAAAAATACAAAGTCAGGATAAAAATGGAAGAAAAATGTATTACTGCAAGTGAGTAAAAGACTTATTCTTCGGGTTTTAGTAAGAGTTTAAAGAACTTAAAAGTAACAGTTTTTTTTCGTTACTTTGACACACCATTGTCAGTTTTGATTTCGCAGTAATTTAATTTTGTCAAAATATTATAAATTTTGAATAAGTTTTCAGAAATATGTAATAACTTTAAGTATAGAGCTTAATGACAAAATTTGTAAAATATAAAATTTCCGACATAATAGCTCAAATATTTGGACACTACAAAAGAATGGATTCTCGTTTCTACTTTGATCATTTTTTGAAATCGGGATCAAAGCATCAAAATAAAGCTCACAATACCGATATGCCTGTAAAGTTATCTCAATTGAGGTTAAAAAGTACTGACACAACTTTTGAATCTCGTGATCGTTTAGGTTTTTGGGGAAGTCAAACCAAGGGAGATCATGTGATACCAGGAACTGTTAGCGGTTTAGGTAGATTTCTTTATATAATATTAAAAGTTTTTGTTTATACTTATATTGAAATAATTCTGTTTAGTCAGATTAAACCATCCTGGTCTAAACAAAAGTTTAGCATTTAGTATTGAAGAACGCCAGCTACTTGGTATACATGGCCTTTTACCTCCTGTTGTAAAAACTCAAGATCAACAAATTGAACACTGTAAAATTTTACTTGAGCGACTTAAGGATCCTTTAGATAAATATATGTATCTTATGGGTTTGTTGGATTTTAATCAAAAGCTGGGTTATGCGTTAATAAGGAAGAATATCACTGAACTGATGCCTATTTTATATACTCCTACAGTGGGGTTAGCCTGCCAAAAATGGGGGATAGTATATAGGTAAAAACAATATAATCTATAATTAAGAATTTATACTTTTACTGTTTATCAACTTCAGGAGGCCTAAAGGAATGTATGTAACATATTATGATAAAAACCATATATATGAGGTATTAAAAAATTGGCCTGAACCAGATGTTAGAGTTATCGTTGTAACAGATGGGGAAAGAATTTTAGGATTAGGAGACCAAGGTGCAAATGGTATGGGAATACCAATTGGAAAACTTGGTCTCTATGTAGCTTTAGGTAAATTTTAATAAATTGTTTGATGTATTAATAATTTTCAATTTGAAGCGGGTATAAAGCCTCACCATTGCCTCGCAGTTACGATAGATGTAGGAACTAATAATGAGAACCACCTCAAAGATCCTTTATATCTCGGAATTAAAGAAAAGAGAAAAAGTGGTCCAGAATATGATGAATTGATTGACGAATTTATGCGAGCTGTAGTTCAACGATGGGGTCGAAACTGTTTGATACAGTTTGAAGATTTTGGTAACAAAAACGCTTTTCGACTTTTAGAGAAATACAGAGAAGATTATTGTACATTTAACGATGATATACAGGGAACTGCAAGTGTGGCAGTTGCTGGACTTCTAGCAGCTTTAAGGATTACTCAAAATCATTTATCTGATCATGTTATACTGTTCCAAGGAGCTGGAGAGGCAAACATTGGAATAGCCAATTTATGTATTATGGCAATGGTAAATTGGATTTTTCATTTTGTTATATCTTAATAGAGTAAAAAACAATAAAAGGATCTTATTTTTTTCTTTCTCTTAACCTTATCCCAAGCCTAGTTGGTGGTCAAGTTAGCCTTTCTTATCATTTGTTTCCACCTGTATCTATTTTATGCATAGGTACCCTCTTCTCCAGGTACCTGTTTTCTCTTTCAGATCCTCATTTATTTTATCCATCCACCTAACCTTCGGTCTTCCTCACTTCCTTTGTTTTCATAATTCTTATCCCTTCTCTCTACAATACCAAACCATCTCAACAACTTATTTTCCTGAAATTTTTTTGCTCAGTTGTTCCATTTTCACTGTACCTGTTACTCTGTCTCTCCTCGTTAATCCACTCATCCAACGCAACATCTTCATCTTCCCAATTTCTAAGTTTCTCTGTTGCTCTTTCGTTATTGACCAGGTTTGTGAGTTTCACATCAACGCTTTGCTTACAACTCTGTACAGTCGACCTTTCATTACTGCACTCACATTCCTTTCACATAAAACTTTCATACTTCTCCAGTTGATCCATCCACACTTAATTCATTGGATCATCTCAGCACCATCAGTTGTTCTTGTCCCAGGTATTAATGAAAATTGCTCTTCACATATACTCGCCTATTCTCTCAGCGTCTTCTCAATTATTCTGTCCTAAGTATGCGACATCAGTTAATTGCTTCTTTAGTTACCATATTGTACATTCCTCTTTCCTTTATAGAGTTTAAAAACTAAAGTCCAACAGAATATCTACTCCACCCTCACCAAGCACCTTTCATACTTCTGCTGGTATCCTATCCGCTCCCACCACCTTTCCACTCTTCCTAACACACGTCTCTCACTGTTCCAAAATTTGAAACACCACGTTCAAATACATTTCTTTATTTTTCCTCGTTCAGCAGATTCTCGTAATATTCCTTTTAGCTTTATCCTTTTATACGTTTGTAACTCTAAATTTGTCGGATGGCAGCTATATTTTTTCTAAGCTTTATCTTTTTTAAGCTATCCTTAATAATTGCCTTTCTTTTTTATTACTTTCAAAGTTCTCAAAGACCTTCTCCATTCCTAGATATATTATTATAATTTTAAGATCTATTTTAGGTATCTCAAGGAATTTCAGAAGAAGATGCCTACAAAAAAATCTACATGGTAGACTCTAAAGGTCTTATTACAAAGGACAGATCCAATCTCGAAGAACAGAAGAAAGCGTTTGCCCAATCTCACAAAGATTTGAAAGATCTTCTAGAAATAGTTAAAGCAGTAAAGCCTACAATGTTAATTGGAGCAGCAGCAGTACCTGGTGCATTTACACCAGAAATTTTAAGAGAAATGGCTAGTCATTGTAAAAGACCTATCATATTCGCTCTAAGTAATCCAACACCTAAAGCTGAATGTACAGCTGAACAAGCTTACAAGGAAACAAAAGTAAGATTTTTATTTATCTATGTCAATTTTTTCTTCTTCCTCTTTACCATTTCTTTAAACTCCAAAGCTAGACATAGGCCTCCTCTAGATTGTTCCATACTTTTTTTGTTATGCACTGTTTGACACAATCTCCTTCCTTTATGTCATCTATCCAACGTCTTTGTGGTCTTTCAATGCTGCCTTTAAGCATTCTCGTTTTCCAAAGAGTTACCTGATTTAGTCTATCTCTTAGGATCTTGTCTTACGACATGTTCCGCATAGGTTCACTCTTACTACAATGCTAATACTTTCTTCTACTTTCGTTTTTCTTCGAACTTTGTGGTTTTTTATGTTGTTCCTTATTTCCAGCATAATCCTTTCTTTTGCACTTTCGGTCTATCTTCTAGGATCTTTTCTTACGGCATGTCTCTTATAGATTCACCCATGGTGTATTGGTAATAACTTCTTTCACTCTCGTTTTTCTTCAAACTTCGTGGTTTTTATGTTGTTCCTCAAACTAATTCGTAGGATAATCCTTTGTATTGCTCCTTGTGTTGTTCTGAGTCGATTAATCCTTTACAAAGGGATTGATGGTTCCTATATAAAGGTAAGGTATCCATGACTCCTCTGTCATCTTTTTAAACTGTTTGGTGATCTTCTATTGCTGTATAAAAGCCATCACCTTCATGACTTCTTAAGAGATAATAAATATAAATGTGTGTTATTTTAGGGAGCTGTGATTTATGCCAGTGGTAGTCCTTTTCCTCCAGTTGTCTATGATGGTAAAACTTATATAACAGGTCAAGGTAATAATGCGTATATCTTTCCTGCTATGGGATTGGCAGCAATGTGTGGAGGTATCTTAAGTTTCAGGTAAGTTGAAATAAATTCAATTTCTTTAATTGGTTTGTTACGCTATCTTCAAGATGGAATTGATGATAAAAATGGTTCTTTTTATAAATTTTTAGTGAAGATTACTTTTTAATCGCAGCTGAAGCGTTGGCTCATCTGGTTAAAGATGAAGATTTGGCTAAAGGTTGTATATATCCACCCCTTAATAATATCCTTGAGTGTTCAGTAAAAATTGCTGCAACTATACTTGAATATGCTTATAAACAAGATGCGGCAACAGTAAGTCCTGAACCTGTAGATAAAGAGGCTTTCATTAGAGCCCAGATGTACACTACCGATTATGAGCCTGCTGTTCCAGCACAATATCCAATTCATATGGCTAGTAAAAAAGTGGTAGTAAATTAGTTTCATGTATATTTAAAATTTTTATTTATATGCATTTGTGGTATATTCATTTTTTTAATAAATTAAAAATGTTCTATTTTCACTATTATGGTATACTCCTTCCAATGTTAGTTTACCATCTTCGGCATTTAATCTTATTGAGACTAAATAGGGTGGAAATGAAGAAAAAGGGCCAGTTTTCAAAAGCATATTTCAAAAAAATCATATCATTGTTAAGTTAAAACTATTAGCAAACGCAGTGTTGGAATCATCAAACACGATATCGGACGCTGCAGGTTTTAATGTATTAATGTATGTAACTAGTCTTTTTCTTAATAAAGTGGCGCAGTTAATATCTTATAATATGTTTAAATAAGCAATTCTTAGTTAATAAAGTACTATGACGCCACCGTCAGGTGGCGTAGTTTATATCTGATCTATATATAATAAAAAAATAGTTAAAACTTTAAAACTAAGAAAAAAATATGATAAAAAGGATAAAACAAAAAAATATATGAAAAAACAAGTTAAAATGGTGTCGTGGGACACCAGGTAGGAACTAAGTTCCTTCGGCTAATGTAGAATCGACAAATAACACTACTCGCTTGTGTATACGACTGTAACGCCTGCGCACGGTCAATATATCAAAATCAGTGAAATCTTGGCGTTAAGGAAGAAGCTTCTTTAAAATTCAAGGTGAGCTTTAAAGAGTAATGTATACATTTATTTTTTCTCCCCTTTCCTAACTACTTTCAACTATCAAGATTTAAAAAAATTATATCTCATATTACTTTAACAAAAAAAGGTAAAAGTTAAGAGATATATACAAAAAAAATTGCATCGGCCGGGAATCGAACCCGGGCCGCCCGCGTGGTCGGCGAGCATTCTACCAATGAACCACCGATGCTACGTATAATAACTTCCAGAATGCGTTTGATGCACGTCTCATTTAACGGTTTTTCGTTACGGTTTTACTACTACATTTTTTTCAGTTCAGTCACACAGCAAAATCCCTATCTCATCCAAGCCTGCCTTAAGGAACTTAGTTCCAAAAACGAGATAAAATCGGAAAAAAACGAAAAATGAGAAAAATACATCATTGCGCTGGGTCAGCTAGTATATCTATATATTTTTGTATAAATAAGTATTTTATATATCTATACATAAATGACAGTCTGTATAAGTTAATAAAATGATTTTTGTACTAAATTTTGTCAATATAGACCAATAAACGTGAAATTTTTCGTGAATATTGTGAGTATGAAAATGATATGCAGATACAAAAAAACATATTCACACATGCTCAGAATTAAAAGAGTGAGATTTAAGAAGGTAAATATATTAAAAGCAATAGTAATGACGTGTAAATGAGGTGTAGTCATTTAACGTGTCTATATCTGTGGTGCTGGTGATATTTTTAGCAATAAATAGAATGAAACTAGCGTATGGGTATCTAAAATGGACTTTTATTTATTGTCGAAATACAAACTCAAAAAAATATATTTCTAATTATAGATTTTCAAACACTAAATCTACTAGCACGGTGTTCAAGTAGGTACGTATATTTGTTAAAATACTTATTAAAAAATTATGGATCTGTCAGTATATTGAGATACCTACCTATTTTAAATATTTATATCTAAGTACCTATTAAAATACTAATAAAGATTGTTTTTGTAGCAATTCATGATATTTTGATAACATAAACAAATTTTCCCTGAGTGTAAATAAATAAGTAATAATCATACAGAGACTAGATAACAACCGTAGTTCTATCAAAACAACTGTGTTTTAATCTCAACAAAAGCTAAAAAACCCGTTATGGTGTGCAGAAACATTGCAGGAAAGAATTGGGGTTGTAACAAAAAGACATTGCAATGGATGTACACGGCAATGGTGAGACCAATTATCACTTATGGGACAGCAGCGTGGGACATGAGAGCTAATGTGACCACTACGAGAACAAACCTCCCAAAGATTCAGAGACTAGACTGGTCATGCATAACGGAGCCATGGGAACATTCCCTAATGGAAATAATCTTAAATTTTTCGCTACTACACATTCAAGTAGAAAATGTAAGGAAGAAAACAATATATAAAATGGTCAAAGAAGGAACAATCAAGGAAAGGCTTCGATCACTTCAATTGGATCAAATTTTGGAAATACCCCAAGATGACATGCCACAGAAATTAAACTTTGTGAAAAAAATCACCTCAAAACTATATAGTAAATCTGAAGGGACAAAGACATCATATTGGGACTAAGTCAAAGACAGATAAAGGAACAGGAGCAGTGGTTTTGGAACCTAGAGCCAAATATTTAGAAAGCCAGGGTGCATATTTTTCAAGAAGACGATGTCAATGCTGGTTACTAAGTGCCTTGGTGACCATCGCCATAGTGATACTTGTGTTCAGCGACACCGAAAATTATCGAGTAATGAATTTAGCCCGAATTGTATTAAATTTTCAGTAAAATTCAGTAAGTGAGGTTCATTCCAAGTGCTTCGCTGATCCAATAAGATTACTGATTTCGACTTGTCAACCCTTGAAAACCAGCTGTTGCAAACTCTTGAAGATCGTTTCTTCCGTCAAGTCTCCAGGGATTAAGAGAGTCCAGAATCGGGTTCCAGAAGATGTTAAATTGAGAATAAAGCCACCCACCTTCGAAACAAGCACTGGTCGAACAACTTGAAGCTGGTGCTAACGGATGGACGTCTAAAGATAAGGCAGTAGCGGAGAAGTCTTGGATCTATTACAAACTCTTCCTATCGAGGAATTCAAAGACTTCGATCTATTGCTGACGTGGTTGGAAATGGGATAAGGTCACGTACACCTAGAGCAAATTAATAACTCAGCTAATGAACAAAAAGCTAAACGTTAGAATAGTACGCATCGCCTATCCATCTGCGCCCGAAAGCATACTGGAATTTTTATCTGTTTAAGCTTTTACCACAGATGCAAAGAACTCTTCTCCCGACTACGCTTTGGTAGATACTTTATCGCTGTCGTTATAATTTGTTGCCAAACCGAAGAGTCTCGTGGCCACATCCTTGTCCGATCCATATCTACCGAGAATAGCAACGAGGTGCAACATGAAGTATCGGATTAGCAAAGTATACAGAAATGGTTTAGTCTACTGAAGACCAGCGTAACCTCAAAGAAACATGCTCTAAGATGTAAACTTGGACATCTAAGGAATACCTGCCGCAACTGAGAAGATGGTGATCCATCACATGAAACAGAACACCAGGAAAACTATAAAAAGATGGATTGATTCTAGGAGTTTGACATTGATCCAAATCAAACATCACAACTCTCTAGTTAGTTGTCGTTGCTTTGATAAGACACCAAACTGGCAGCATTTACATCGATGGCACTAGCGACAGGAAGCGATGTGCAATGTTGGTGGATACCGGAGCAACGAAGACTATTTGCCCGAAAATGATAAAGAAAAAGAAAATATCCTCTAAAAGGCAACTGGGGACTGCCCTTGGAAAAAAGTGAAGTTAAAGTTAATGTTAAAAGACAGAGCAAGAATAAAAAATGGCGATCCACGATAGGAGAAACTTATTCAAGAACAACAAGTACAACCTTCACTTTAATATGAAGAAATAGTTGAAGACTTTATTTTTTGTGCATCCTTTTGTTTATTGTTTCTTAAAAATTTTTAAAAATTTATTGATTTTTTTTTCTGAAATAGTTTTCTCGAACTCTTGCAATCCACCTACAAAATCTTTGCAACCACTAGAAGGGTCGCGACACTCGCGACCCACAGGTTGAAAACCACTGTTTTAAGCTGTAATAAAGATTTTACAATGATGAAATTTTCGATCCATTCCCACGTTGAGACGTTTGTTCTTAGCGAATTAACTAAGAAAATAATTTTCTTCGCTTTTACGAATAAAGGTAACCTCCTATATATAGATAAAAACAATCTTTATAGACCTAAAAAACAGTACATATATAGTAAAAAACTGAACACCATGCTTTTCAATAAATTAATAACAATATAACAGTCAAAAATCTCTATCTTATTTTGTACAGCATCAGTAATATAACGCAGCCTACTACGCATACATACATTAGTTCACGTTTTTTACCCCTATTGGGGGTCGGCATACTATAAAAATAAAAGAAAACTGTTACTTTACTAATTATTTATAGGGATATCCAAAAAACCAGTAACAAGTTCACAGCTTCCAAAACTCGCTTTGCTCTATAAATTGTTACAGCGTAGATGGATCACCCTATTTACAGATAGTCAATACTACTGTTCACGTATAGCTTTTTTAAGCTAAATTATTCATTCACTAACTACTTGGTTTCATATGATTTAAGCTGTGTTCATTAATACTAATATTATCATTTGTTTAGATTTTTAGGATGTAAAAACATAAAATATAACTTTGTATAGTTACGTCTTATTTAAATCGTAAAAACTACATTCACCGGCACGAAATAAGAGCGAATTTAAAGTTTTATAACTTTATCAGAAATTTGTAACTATATTATTGAACTTTATAACCCATTTATAAGGTAAAAATAAAAGTCCTCTTATGTCATTTTATACAAAGAAAACGAAACCTTTAGACCTGTTTGTTTCAGATGAATCGTAAATATCTAAACCAGAAAGAATTACCAAAAAGTGGCAAACGAAGTGGCAGATGAGGTTTGAAGAGATGAAGAAGACCAATTTCATTGTAGTTATTCACCAGATAAAGATTACCAACCATTACAAGAAAATGATGAGTCTACCGAAGAATATAATTCCAGTTCTTCAGAAAGTAATAAAGAAATGCCCGAATCGAGTACTGAAAATGTATCTTCAAATAATACAAATGTTTTTTGGTCTCATAAAAATGATTTGTTTATACCAAGATTTGTTGTTCCAAAAGAAGTAGATCCTTTTTGCAATCTTCCTAAAGAAAACACCGAACTTTTCCAAACAGCATTTGTTTCAAATATACCTCTAAGTCTCAAAAAATAAATCCAACTTGAAAGGGTTAAGATATCAAGATGAAACAACAAACTGTCCAAAAAAGAGAAGAGTGTTTCAAAATTAAGCCAAAACAACAACATACTGTTTTTCCTGGTATAAAATGACATAAAAGAAGACTTTTTTTTACTTAAAGAGTCGGTTATAAAGCTGAATAATGTAGCTAGAAATTGTTTGAAAAATCATTAAAATCGGTCAAAAAGAAAAAAAGTTATCAAACTTTAAATTTGGTCAAAATTTCAAAATGCCCGTTTTTCGTACCGGTGAGTGTAGGTTTCTATTAGCAAAAACAACAGTATTTTAAAGGATCAGATCGGATCGTTTTATATAAAGAATTCACCAGACTATTGTTGTTGTGCTTATGTCGGTGATAATTAATTAGTTGTAGTTCAAAATTGTGCCGTGAGCGGTGTTTCACTATAATTTCGACTCTTCCTGGTGGCGATTAGTAATTCTCGAAACAAAACGTGTTAGTAAGTCAAAGAAATTGGTCAAAATTGTCGTGAGTGTAGGTTTGTATTTTTTTTAGGTAAGTTCGTTTTCAAAATACAAAATGTTATAATAATATTAATGAACTATCAGTTTATCCATAATCTAATCTTAAACAAAATTATTTAAGGCGAGTCAGAAGATTGTAGGTAAAATCATCGTGTCATATAATAACACTTCAGAAACGATTACTTGAAGTTTGTTAGAGTTAATATAATACGTGCTGTACAGAGTTTAATCTATTTCCTATTAGCACCATTAACAATATGGGTTGATTACAGAATCAATCTAATTTTAAACCTATTTGTAACATACTCAAGTCTCAACTCCAAATTGGAGTTGGATGGAATTTAGCGAAAATTAAAACACACCGTACTGGTCTACAGAAATTTCTTATGTAGCTTTCAACCGGATCTAGGGCAATTGCCCGAAAACAATTACCCGAAAGACAATTCCCCGAATACAGTTGCCCGAATGGACAATGGCCCGAAATACAATTGACCGAAAGAATCATTTCCCGAATGGACAATTGCCCGAATAACAATTGCCCGATAAGTTAGTTGACCGAAAATTTATTAAATTTTTTTTTGTTTTTTAATTAGTATATAGAAATATGTCTTATTATATTAAACTTTTTATATGTTAATAAGTCAAATTATGTGCTATTCCTCGTAGAAAGTCGTATGTGTTAGCAGGATCGTAATTATTTACAAGACTAGCAATTCATTCAGCACAATCTCTGTAACTTTTACGTGTGGGAGGGCCCTCCAAGCCTCCTATATATATTGATCAATTTGAAGCTCATGTAAGCTCTGCTCCAGCTGAATAGCTTTAATAAATCTCCAAATGTTTGGGTGATCTGCGGAAATCTGTTGCTCAAATCCTCGATGCCACCCTTCTATGGAATTGTTTGTTTTCGCCAGTCTTTCTTGAACACCATTATAACAATTCCACAGACCTCTTTGTGGACGCCCAATCCAGGTATTCTCAAAATAATCCATAACTGACTGGATTTCTATAGGTAGCACATCTTGTTAGCAAAGGGTTTCAAATGCACTCACTACATTTAGAGTAGGAACAAAGGCTACAGCAGGCAATAATCGGAGCTTTAACGCAAAATCTGCATCAGTTTCTTAGCTTTTTTTAAAACCATCTGATTGAATTTTTCTCAAGATACACTGAGTGAAGTGGAAAAAAACACCCACAATGCCTTGTATAAAGAATATGCTCTCTTGGTCAACTGTCTTTTTGAGCAATTCTTATTCGAGCAAGTGATTCTTTTGGTCAATTGCATTTCGCATTTCGGGCAATTGTCCATTCGGGCAATTGTCTTCGGGAAATTGTCTTTCGGGAAATTGTTTTCTGGCAATTGTCCAGCACCCCTTTCAACCCTAGACTTACTTAAAAATCCCCAAAACCGGCGAGAGTCTTCTCTTCCTTGTCAATTAAAATACTGGGACAGTTTTGTGGTGAAGTGCTCTAAATAATGCAACAAAAACGGTAATCCCACTAATTGTAGAAATATTTCTGACACTGTAACTAATAAGATGCTCTCAGAAGCAATATAGATTATTGTAGAAAGTCTGCTAATGTATTCAATAGAAAAATTTTTGATAATAAAGATACTACAATCTCTTGACTTACCTTCAATAAACTTCTAAAACCTATATAAGTAGTAACAAAAAAGTTATATCTAAATGATTTTGATAAATTTTTGCAGAATCTAAGAGGACTGGGAACTCTAAATTACTATATTCTTCAATATTTCTATAAGCTTGAACTAATGTTGTAGTATTGTACTTGTTCTAATCAGTTTTCTGGTTTTAATAACCAACAATACCTCTTGGTTTTTTATAATCACGTATTTTCTTAGTGTATACCTAAGATGAATGGTGTGTTTTCAGTGTATGTATATTTTGTGAGGTGGCGAGAAAACAGCGAAGCACAGGAATAGGTATATATATACAATAAAGGCTTGATCAAAAAAACACTTTAGAGAACATATAAAGAAAGTTACATTGACAAAAACGTCATGCTCGATTTTTTTTGATAACTTACCTCGCACTGTGGCTCAACATTATGATATTTCTGCAACAAGGTACATTTTTTATTAGAATATTTACAGATACACTAAGAGATATATTACAACTAGCTGTATTTATAGTTAGTATTCTCAGTGTAAGAGTTTAGTAAAGTATAGCTAGTGTTTAAGAAGAGCGCAAAAGCACAAAACGTATCATTAATAAGTCAGAGTAAGAGAATATTGACATTTTCACAAACAAAAAATGGAAAATTAATTTTAAAACCGCTAGGTTTTTCTGCGACCAATATATATAAAAACTATCTTCACAAAGTAGAAACTTGTCTACATAACCAAAGTTACTAATAGGAATTATTCTTCAAGAAATCTAGTTGGGCATGGTTAGAATTCCTAACTCTAAGCACAAAATGCTGCGACATAGATATAAGTATTATTCATTGCATCAAAGGGCAAAACCAAACTGTAGACACTGCGTTTCGCTCTCTTAGAGTTCATCAGTACAGTACAGGTTTGACTCTTCAGTCACTAATGAAGAAACATCCCCGGTATTGACTGGATAATATTTGTTAGTTCTATGGTTCCCTAAGAGATGTCATTTTAAGTTAGTTTATTGATATAATTCTAATACATTATTTGACATCTAGATTATGTCGCATTTGGTAGATTGGCTACGGAACCATACAAACAAGAGGAATTGAAAAAGAAATGTTACAAATGGTTTAATTTTTGTTAAGTCGTATTGTCTAAATTTATTTATTATGTGGATTAACACGAAAATTTTCCAATTTTCCTATAAAAATTAAATGTTTAAATGAATTTTTAAAAAACCTCTTTGTTTAGCAGCAACTTTTATTGATAAAAACATTTTCATTTATGCTTGGTCACAGAAAAATATTTTAAAATAAACTACATAAGATGACACATTTTGTGGCGAAAATAAAAATCTGGAAAGCATGCCAAAGTAGAAAATATTTATTTATGGAAACATTTTCTAGCCCCTAACGCACAAGGGCTACTGGTAAAATAAATAAGATAGCGAAAGAGCAAAATAAATTAAGAGTAGGATGAAAGCAATAGAAACAGACCTTCCCTTCGAAGATACGACTCGACCTTCTGCAAAAATTAAAACGAAAAATCTTCAAATAGAGTTAGTTGTTTAGTTAATGTATAAAAAGCATGTGCATTTTTAGAAATTTGTGTTTTTGAAATTGGCTAATCTACATTTTAACTGCGTGTGGCCATACGTTGTCAAAATATTTTAAACACTGTTATCATTCCACGTGAAGATTAAATTTCAATTTAGGCTCATATTTTTAGAACAATGTGGCAGTTAAAATACAGCTGCTCTCGAACTTTTTATTATAAGCAATTTGATCAATGATTAACCATGACGTCACTAAGTTGTAAACATATTACTTCATTGGGTTTGTATTTTAGCCATCTTTCATTACACATGACAACGTTAAAGGTCTGTTGAGAACGGGGAATCTTTCTTTAAGAAAAATTGCTTTAAAAAAAACTCAGATATCGAAGTCATGTGTAACCAATATAGCTCTTGACAGAAGTTCTATCCACAAATCGACGTGGTTGGTGCGGAAGAAAAAAAGGATTAACTTCTCGAAGGATGCGCATTTTAAACAAAATAGTTAAACAGGATCATACAAACGCAACAAATGCTTCAATTAAACGAAAAATGATTGAAGCTGGAATTGCAATATCGACTTGAACCCTGCAGAGAAGAATAAATGATTTGGGAATCAGAATTTGTCGACCGGTACGAAAACCGAAACTTACTGAAGCGATGATGAAAAAAGATTAAATTGGGCTAAAAACTACCAACACTTCACAGGGAACGATTTTAAGGAAAAAGTCATCTTTCACAGGTTTGCTCAGTGATGAAAGTACCATCCAGATAATGATGAACAAGACACTGTAGGTTCGGGGCAAACATCAGAGAAATTTCACCCTAATTGTGTTATCAAGGCAGTTAAACATCCGACTTCAATCATTATCTGGTCATTCATTAGCTCTAAAGGTCTTGGAAGGCTCCATAGCATCGAAGGAATAATGAGACAAGACATCTCCATACTTGAAAGGCGACTAGTACCACAACTACAAGAATGGTGTTCCAATGTAGAAGATCATTTTTATGCACGAGGGAGCACCATGTCTTAGATAAATAGATATTCATTGGGTATCTGTAGGTAGCTGTATCACTGCGATCTTTATAGATCTATTGTGAACACCCATCATCTGTAGAATAAGATTAAAGCACCTTGTCTAGCCCTGTCCTCTTAAGGGCCTCTCCACGTAACTTGGAGCAGCCGGTTTCTCCTCTTCCAATACTAGATACCGCATCCTTACAAGGCCTTCACATTGGCATCGGATATGAAATGCGGTTTCCTCTTGGCAGTATCTACAGATATCTTTATCTGCCAAATTCAGCTGACTCATGTGTTTTCTGAGCCAACAATATCCTGTCAAGAGACTGACAATCATTCTGACATCGTTTCGCCCTTGTGGTAAATGTCCACATTAATTTGTCAAAGGACTGTCCGTTCGATAGGTTTCTGGAGTTAGCCTTCAGAAAAGAGCTTTCCATGGTTGAAAACTCAAAGAAAAGATGATTGTAAATGTAGAAAAACGCTTTAAGACTTGAAAAGTCAAAGTACCAAACAAATACAACAATAGCCTATGGATTACAACTTAGTGACGTCATCGTATAATACATAACGTTAAGACAGAAATTTTTATTTTGGGTTTGGAAATTTTCTTCTTTTCTTATTTATTTCTCTTTATTAAAAACATCAATAATCTAAGTTGTAGTGTTTGACGTGTACCACATTTTTTAAAATATGATCTATGTAAATTTAAAAATATGCCTAAAAATGGGTAAATGTCAATTTATTCAAAAACGATGACATGGGGTCAATATTTTCAATGATTATAAACAAATTTTACAACAGCAAAAAACAGCTTCGAATTTTAATGTTAGGTTTAGATGGAGCAGGAAAGACAACTATATTATATAGAATAAAACTGGGTAGGTTACATACGTTTAGTCTTTGATAATATGTAAGTTTTACATAAGATACACTTTGAAAATATTTTAAAAATGTTTCAAGAAAGAATGTGTGTAGACCAAAATCGAAAATCTGCGGTACCGATGGCCGTAACTTTCTACCGTTTCCCAGATTTCCGATTCCAGTCCACGTTTTGGTGATAATTGTAGTGTGGTGACGACTTTAAGCTGTAAGTATATATTTTTTTATTAATTGTAAGATTTATGTCATTATTATATAATAATGACATATGTTTTATTGTATGTGGAATATCTGTTGAAACAATAAATTTAGATTTGTAGTTAACATGGTTCTGTTAATTTTGTATGGTTATGCAAATGATAAAAGGCATATCAAGGAAACCACTCTTGTACATATTCCCAAGAGAACCACGATGAAAACATTTGACTCCAAATTTTCCGGAGATATAGTTCCCCAATCGGATCTCTGGGGAAACTGTGATAAATGAGGTAGAAAGGAAGAGAGGGATGAACCTACGAAAGAAGACGAAAATTGGTACATGGAACGTGCAAGGTTTATATGAAGCTGGAAGTTGGCTAACGTGTTACATGAAATGAAGAGACTGAAAATTGATGTTGTGGGAGTAGCGGAGAGATGGTGGCCTGGTGCAAGAGATATAAATAGTTCCCCAATCGGATCTCCTGAGGGAACGGTGTTAAATGAGATAGAAAGAAAGAGATGGATGAACCTAGGAAAGAAGACGAAAATTGGTACATGGAACGTGCAAGGTTTATATGAAGCTGGAAAGTTGGCTAACGTGTTCCATGAAATGAAGAGACTGAAAATTGATGTTGAGGGAGTAGCGGAGAGATGGTGGCCTGATGGGGGAATGTGTGCTATCCAAGAAGAAGTAATATACGAAGAACACATAAAATACAAGGAGATCGACACAAGTACAAAGGAATACACCAAGTTATTAGGAAAGATATAAGAGCGGCAAAAAAAATGCTTTTGGAAACAATGTGAAGAGATGTAGTAACTACAGGATCAACATAATATCTACAATCTATATAAAAAGATTAAAGAAACAGCCAGGACATACACAAAAAAGTCATTCTCTAATATAGAGGATGGGCAGGGACAAGTAGCACAAGACGACCAACAAAAGAAGACGAGAAACAATATATCAGTAACCTCTTTACAGATAAATGACCTGAACTTGGATAACCACAAGAAGAAAATATGTCTGGCCCTTTCATTACAGTTAAAGAAATTAATAGAGCAATAAACACTTTAAAAGATATAAGAGGACAGTAGGACCAGATCGGGTGCCAAACTACTAGATAAACTATGAGTTACCAAGGAAGGATAATCCTCATCTGGTTAATTGTTAAATTTGAATCACAGCACCATTCCTTAAATTGAAAAGAAGAAAAATCTGTTCAAACATGGTTTCTCCAGCGCTCTGGCATCGGAAGGAATTGTAATTTTAATAATAAAAATTTTTAAAAAACTAGTCTTATTACTTGCATTACAGACCTCGTATATGTTTTAGTGTAAAGTAATTGGTTTAGTAAAATATAATTGTAAATGTAGAAGTATATTAAATAACTGTTTCTCTTAGGAGTAGTAACTCGAACTATACCCACTGTGGGATTTAATGTGGAAACTGTAGAATTTGCAAATGCTAAATTTACTGTATGGGATGTTGGTGGCCAAGATAAATTAAGACGTCTCTGGAGGCATTATTTTTCACATACTCAAGGTAATTTTATCTACTATTGCTTTCCATCAATTAGCACAGATTACTATACACTGTCAATTAGTTTCCTTAGTGTAGGTATACATTGTCAAGGGTAGGTATCCTGGCAACGTGGTTATCCTTGCAAAAGAATATTATCAAAATGACCTCTGCGACATAGTATAGAAAGGACTTAACTAGGTAGAACTTAATATCAACACCACTAAGACCACTTTAGCAGCCTTTACCTACAGGGAAAAAGAAACTGTCAACGTTGGTGAGAACATCATTGAGTGGAAAACAGAGGTAAAATGTCTATGGCTAATCCTAGATAAAAGATTACTCTGAAGCAATCACGAAAACAAAATAATACACATAGCTACAAAGACCCTTATATGGCTATCTACCCCAATATGGAGCTAAGCTGTCGAAGCTTTCTAGATCCTATTTCAAAAGGGAACAGTCGGTTGAATTGTTTTATCCTTGCAATTATTCTTTTCCACTTTTTTCAGTCCTTAGTGTTTAATTTTCATTATTTATTCCTGCCCTGGATAGGCCCTCTTCAAATAATTTATTTAACCATTTTGATCTGTGTCTTGCGCGTTTCTTCTTTTCTCCTAAATTCCGTTGTATCATTTCATATGTCACAGCTTCCATATTTTAGTAAAAAATAACTATTGAAAGTTTTCAAATTCACCTATTTATGTATCTCATTATTTAGGTGTAATCTTTGTGGTGGATTCCAGCGACAGAGAGCGAATAGAAGATGCAGCTGCAGAGCTAAAGAGCCTAACGTACGAACCAGAACTCCAATTAGCCATTCTCTTGGTTTTCGCTAATAAACAGGATGATCCGAATGCCATGTCTTTATCAGAACTCACAGAAAGATTAAGATTAAATGATATTAAAGACAGAAAATGGCATATACAAGGTGTATGCGCTTTAAAAGGAACTGGTATGGCCGAAGGATTTCAATGGTTATGCGACGAAATACATAAAAACGAACATAGAGTGAAATAATAAATATTTTGTTTTATTTTTTATTGTTAAATAGATCGAGTTTTTATTAAAAATAGTATAATTTTAATATTTTATATAAGGAGCCTAGCAGTATCTAAAAAGCACTTACCTTAAGAGCCTGGTGATGTAATCAGGCCAGTTATCGGGAAACATTACTAGGAAGAAACCTACACCTATTAGTATCATTCCTGCCAGTTTCATACCTTCGAAGCTAGCACCATATAACACGACATCTAGGGCTAAAAAGTATCAAAAATCTTTAAAATTGTCCAATAACATTAGTTAAGACTAACGTAAAACTAAATCTTAATACCGAACTTTCCGAATAAATGATGAATAACAATTAAATAAATTTACCTGCAGACACAGGGACGGCTGTTATGAGTCCTAATGTTATAAATAAGTCATAAGTTAGGGCTACACTAAAATTACCCAATAAGTTGGCAACTGAAACAGAAATTGAGTATATTCAAATATTTTTTAACGTGGATTTATACAACTTATATTAGCATACCTAGAGAAAGAACACTTGACGTTAACAACGCTGGCCACGGCAGCATTTCCCAGTGGAGAGTTTCAACACCCATCAAAAACAATCCTAAACATAACGGCCACAGAAAAGCAGCATTTAGCATTCCAATGAGCGAGAAGAAGAGCGCCACCTGACCGTAAGTTGCATCTCCTATAACTTTCTTGAATAAAACCTATAAAATTATAAATATACACAAACATAAGGACGAAGTATACATTGTTCGTACTGGAAAGTGTTTCAATGGTGTCTTGTAAAAATTATAGATTTTTATAAATAGATGGAAATACTTACCTTATAGACAGCAGAACCAGCTGCTGCAGATGTAGCAAGCACAACTCCTCCAAGTGTGGGACTTCCTGTTATACCATCCATATAAGCCAACAATGCAACGCCGGTGTCACAGATTATCACAGCCATTATCTGAATAAATATAATAAGTAAAAATAGAAGATATAGAAGAAGAGGACGAGGTAGAGGAAGAAGACAAAAAATAAAATTAAGAATAAGAATAATAAGAAACGCAGAAGATGAAACAGCAGAAGAAGAAGAAAAAGGGATGAAAAGAAGTGGAAGTAAAAAAAGAAAATGTGAAAGAAGAAGAAGAAGAAAAAAAGAGAAGAAAAAAAAATGAGAAAATGGAGAAAAAAGAAAAGAATTAAAAGAATAAGAATAACGAAAAGAAGGAAAAGGAAAAGAAGAAGAAAAAGATGGAGAAGGAGGGAAAGTAGAAAAAAATGATGTAGAAGAAAGTGAGGAAGCAGAAGAAGGAAAAAAAAAGACAAAGTAGGAGAAAAATAAAAGAGCTCTGTAAATCTTTCAAGACTGTGAGCATACCATCCAGTTAGATTTTTTTAAAAAAGGTGTTCCATGTTAAAGGTGGTTAATCAATCTAGAGTAAACATCAATATTTTCTTCGTCAAAAAATATAAAAGAAAACTAATTCAATTATTTCACACCAACATTTAGCTCTAGAACTTTCAATAAATATCGAAACCTTGTTTAGAAACTTCCGCAACTCTTATAACTTCACAGAGATTAATAGGTTATTAAATAACTTCCAACATTGGGAACAGCTATTGTTGGAGTTTTATTTTCTTATTTTAAAACTTTTTTAATTTATCACTAGATGCTGCGTCATAAAATTGGCAAATTTCGATAAAAAAACTCGGATACCAGTAAAAGTAAAAATGGAAAGACTTTTCAGTAATAAAAAGCCAGGAATTTATTGATTTATGTATTGTTTTAAAACTTTTAACTAACCTTTGGTTAGTAAGTTAAAGCATAAAAGAGAAGGATTTCCTGCTCTGGGCTATGCTGATAATTTAGTTATTATGGTAATTATCGACCGCAATTCTGGCAGAATATTTATTGCCTTCAATAGCCAAGGATCTACAATCTACCACGATTCAAGTCTAAAACAGCCTGGAACTGGAAACAGTCTCTTGAGCAAGTGGCTAAACACATTGGGATTGTCGGAAATGAGATTGTTGATAGTCTCGAAAAGAAGCTAGAACTTCTTTTATCGAACCTCAACTTTTCTGTGGCCTCTCAAAATGCTGCATTAACGATGAAATTCGTAGTAGCTAAGGACCTCAGTGCAGAAGGATCTATTGGAAACACATTCCAGGCCAAAGACAAGCAAAAAGGTTAATACTCAAACTTACTCTAGAGCTTCAGAAACCTGAACTCTGAGCAATCGTTGGAATTCTCACAGGACATTGTCTACTAAGGAACCGTCTCTTTAGCAACAGTCAAAACACAACAAAGAAACTTTACTGTGGGATTGTCGGAAATAAGATTGTTGATAGCCTTGCAAAAAAAGCTATAGTACCTACTCCTTTTATCGGACATACACTTTTCTGTGGCATTTCAAAATGCTGCCTTAAGGATGAATTTACTAGTTGCAGAAAAACCTCAGTGCACAAGGACCTACTGGAAAAACACTCTTGTCCAAAGAGAAGCAAAAGAGTACTCTAACTCGCAGTCATAGACAAAGATGGGTTGTCCACAGACTTCCATAAGTAGGCCGGAATAATCCAAGTACAAAAGGCACCTAGATCAGTAGTTCTGTATAAATAAAGCTCTTTGGTGAAAGGAGATTCAGTTTTATAGTTGGATTATAGAAACTTCTTGAGTAGATCTGGACATTCCTTGGTTTCACAAAACTTAGATTCATCTATATTTGACAAAAGACAAAATTTTAAGAGCCGAGCTCATATTACAAAATCGAAAATCACTGAGACATGAGCAAGACTAAGAATTACATGCGGTAAACCTTAAGGTTTGTAAGATTAATTCAACTAAAAAGGCGTTGACCAACAGATGAAGTAATAAATTTAAAAGCAAATAAAAACTAAAATACATAAGAAATTTTAAATTTCTTTTTTTTTGTCAATTAAACCTTAACAGATTAAATCGTTACAGAATACAATCAAATAAAACAACTTTTTTGGTTATTTTCATTTTCTAGACTCATATTGGCACACACATAAATTTCTGATTCATAAGACAATACGTAGATGTCTTTTCGAATGTCTAACTAGGGAAAAGTATGGAAAAAATTGGGTCAATAGTATTTGCGAACTGTCACACGTAGGAAAATTATTTGTTTGTGAAAAACACCACTGAGCATAAACAACGAACAGGCTTACATAATAGATAACGGCATAAAATAAATGGAATTTTATTTACGACAAGTGTTCCTCCTGAAATTATCTGTAAAAAAAAGTGGTTAGTGTAATGGGAAATTTAAAAATAGAATTTTAATTAATGGTGGTTCGAGCGAATCATATGTAAAAGAATTATTTCCAAGTTTAAGCTTTAAAATTGAATAATGCCCTCCTTAAATTTAATAAAGGCTTACTTTAGATATAAAATTTCGAAAATCACAAATTTTATACATGAGCTTCTATAGCTTCTAATCTTAAATTGTCTACAGAAGCCTGATTCCAGCTGCCAATTACCAGTATTATTGGTTTTAGTAAACTTAAGACTTTAAGTTTTTAGTTGGGATTGGTAAAATTGTTCCATTTGTGCGTGATTATATCCCATTTTCAACCAGTTCACCAATTAGTTGAAGTCTTTGTACTATTCGACATGAAGAGTTTTTAATATATCTAAAGCTTCTTTAGGAGTGCAACGGCGATGATTAGCACCTGATCACTAAAGGTCCATCCGTTGGCACCACTTGCTGCATTGAATTGCTTCAAGAAGCTAGCTATCGATAAGGGGTGGCATCATTTTTGCTTACATATTTTCTGGCATCCCAGGTTCCAGACGCTCTTCATTTCTGGATTTTTCTTGGGATAACCAATCTTAACTCGTCTGGAGCTAGCTGATTTCAAGTGCCAACTACTGGTCTGATTGGGTGGTCAATAGTATTAAAAAATTGCCCCATGTGTGCTTGACTATATCCCAATTTCAACCGCTTTACCAATAAGTCGAATTTTTTGTACTCTTGAAGAGTTTTTAATATGTCTAAGGCTTCTCTACGAGTGCAACGGTGATGATTACCACCTGATCACTAGTTGGGATTGCTAAAATTGCTCTAGATGTGCGTGACTATATCCCATTTCCAACCGCTTCACCCATCGCGAAATCTGGTTTTAAAAACCGTTGTAATAAAGCTATTTTAGTAAATTAAAGTAGTAGTAGAAATATTTATTTTTACTTACTCTAATACCAACAAACTGCTCATGAAGGATGACCCAGGAAAGTAAGTACATGAATGAAACGTTAGTTGCAAAAAGTGCCATGACATCAGTTGCTAGAAGAATCCTCAAAGACAGTATATACATGTAGTTTGTTCCCACCCAAAGTATGCAAAACAAGCTGCATCTTGTCATGAATCTTACTATAACAAAAAAAGATTTTTTATTGTATGTTATTAAACGAGCAATATTTGAATATATTATTATATACATTTGTTTGGCTCTAACGATTTCGTTGAAATTTGAAAAATAGGTGCACACGGTAATAAAAAATCGATCTAGCTGGGTACCACGTCTACACGGCAATCATAAGACCTATGTTAACATATGGTACTGTCGTGTGGTGGCCTTAAAGTGCAACAAACGACAGCTATCAGAAAATTAAACCAAAATCACAGATCAACATGCCTTCTCGTAAAAAGAGCCATGCGAAGGTGTGGAATGATCCCTGAGCCTAGACTTGAAATGGGCAATGGATGGATTGTCAAGTGTAGTTCAGTCAGAACCCACAAGCAAAACCATAGCCCTTATGCAGAGGTTGCGAACAAAAAGAGGAAACAGTAGAAGATAAACTGTATGACTGCTCTGCTTTTTTTGAAATCAGAAGATTTATGTTGGGTAAGTACTGGGTTACGCCAGCAGATATCAAGGAAATCCTCCCCGAGTGTCTCATCACCTATTTTAAATCTTTAGGTCTGATAGCAGCCTTAGGTATGGATTTCTCTGCACACGAGAGGATGCACAATGGGCCATATGTGGATGCAGTGCCGGCAGAGCACTTGCTCGCCTCTTCCCAATCTTCCAGATTCAGAAGACGACCTTAAACACTACCAAAAAGTGCAAAATGAACCTTCATAAGAAATTACATATAATTTTTGGCTAGAACTCTTGAAACTACTTTACTCAGATAACCTTAAATAGTACCAAAAAATGGCAACTTCGGAACTCTTTTAAGTGTAATGAAAGCAGTCATGATGGAATGGCATTTTGTCAATTGCTCCTCAATGTCTTTTCTTGTTTAGGTAAACCTTTTTTCTAAATATCTTTAATGAACTATTTATAGAATAATCAATTTCGATGGACATTCCAAATCAATCTATACATTTATGGATAATTTTTATTACGTTTCCTTATTGATTTCAATTAATCTATTATTAAAAATAGCTGATACACCTATTTTTGGGATAAAAATTAATTTCACGCTACGAACTAATACATTGTTTGCGTGTACGAATTTTTTACGTCATAATATAAAAATGGAGTAATATTAGAGGCACTCACATAAAGTATATTAAGTTTTCTATAATATTCTAGACAAATTGGATGAAGAAAATGTTAATTTATTGTTTCATCATTTTTAATAAAGACAATTTTTTTTGTTTTTAACAAAACTAAGCAATATTTAATCAATTGTAGTAAAAACGATAAGGGTTCAGGTAAAGATGGTTTAGGTACAGATTTTTTAAAAAGCTTAGGAGAAAAGGGAGTGCTCTTCTGGATAAACTGATTACCAGCGCATGAAAAAATAAAAACAATCCGAAAGATTGGGAGATTCGAAAAAAAGGAGATGCAATCGTATGCAACAACTATCAAGGTATATCATTATAAGCTTTACATAAGATTTACGAATGGATATTGGAAAAAAGATTGAAAGGACATCTTGAAGAAAAACTCAATGATAACCAATATGGACTCAGACCAGGCAGGGGCAAGCAGGATTTAATATTCTGCTTACAACAGTTTGTATCTAAGACGATAGAATACAAGAAAGAAAGCTATCTATGTTTTGTGGACCTACAAATGGCTTTCGATAGCGTTCTTAGAGAAAAAAGTTGGCAGGTACTGGGAGAGAGAGGAGTGCCCCATGAACTGATAGAAACAGAAAAATCGATATATAAGCATTGTAGAAACTAAGAACAAATAACTGCAAGTCCAAGGAATTTCAAACGAGCAAAGGAGTAAGACAAGGAAGCATCTTGAACCCACTGCTATTTACAATATTAATGGACAAATTGGCAAGAAAAGTTGGAGGAAGCATTCATAGAAATAAGAGATCTGCAAACAGTGGTGATTAGGAAGATGATATACGTTGATGACCTTCTGCTATTGGCTGAGACTGAAGTACAACGCATCTTAAATAAATGGAAGTTTGTGTTCGATAAATACAATCTCACAATCAACACAGCAAAAACAGTGGCACTCTTGGAGTACAAACCTAGAAGAATAACCATCGTAAATGAGCCGATCAAACAAGTAGAAAGCTTTAAATATCTAGAGCAACAATTAATCAAATGGAAAGCAACATTAACTTAAGAATAAGCAGCGTGAGCAACGGAGGACGAGAAGGAGAGGTACAGAGGGAGACCAAAAAAGACATAAAAAAATACTGTAGTGGAGGCGCTAAACAAAAGAAATTGAAACTGTAGAGACTAAATGGCTTTGGCTAAAAACTGTAAACAATGGAAGAAAATATACAGAAAACCAACAGCCACCACCTCGACACATGTATGAAAGAAAGGAAGGAAGGAAGGAAGGAAGGAAGGAAGGAAGGAAGGAAGAAATTAAGAAACAAAGAAAGGAAGGAAGGAAGGAAGGAAGGAAGGAAGGAAGGAAGGAAGGAAGGAAGGAAGGAAGGAAGGAAGGAAGGAATGAAGGAATGAAGCAAGGAAAGAAAGTAAAGTAATATTAGAATTCTTTATTACTTTATTACTCGCTCATTCATAAAAATAGACCATAAGTTAATGTGCACATCTAAAATGTCTAATCACCGCGGAATGAATAAACTTTAACTGTATATCTTATGTGTAATAAACTTACCTGCAGTAAATCCCTTATCCCTGAAATCTCTTATACTTTCTGACAAAATTTCAGACATGGATTCACATCTTCGGTTACTGAGACGACAAAGAAAATATAGAGGAAAGAAAAGCATTGTCCAATTGGTAACGAACCACGTGGTAAAAAATGGTGCTTGGTAAGAGGCGGTCTAAAAATAATAAATAAATGTTCTTGTAGTATAAAAAAACTGGTTAATGTCCAGAAAAGAAATAACAAAGTGAAGCCATCGTACGTTTTTCTTTAGTAAATCCCGATAAGGGATAAAATACAGTAGAAAAGGGTCACAACTAAATAGGTTAATATTTCATAAGTTTTACCTCTGTAAAATTCGATGTAAATCATAACAACTACCACGATAAACTATAAATTAAACTGATTCTTAAACAGAGAATAGAAAAGAGTGTTATAAACGACTAAGGTAAACAAAATTTAACGTGTAATAAAAATTGAAAAATTTAGAAATCTTAAAACGAATATCGTGCAAAGCTTTGAAAATCTGAAAAATAAATGAGTCTAAACTTCAAACGCGAAATCAATTTGTATGACACGCGAATTTTGAAAGTAGATGTCTGTATATTTCGAAGATTTTAGTCGTACAAAAATTCCAAATTTAAAAAGCTTGTATTATTACTAAAAATTTGGATCTCCATTGTAACGATAACGCAGTAAACCAGCGTCTTCGCTTGTATTTGCCAGCAATCCCACCATCTATTGGAGGTTCACGATCAGGATACGAAAAGTTGTCAGGATTCTCGCATTAGGTTGAAGCGCTAATCGAAAAGGACAATAGACCAATGCCATCGCTGCTAAAGGCAAGTTCAGCCAGAAGTACTGATCTTGGGCTCTAGTTATTTATCCACTGACACGAGAAGAAAAATTGTTAGAGAGCTGCAATTAGGGATAATTTTATCGGTAATAGAGTGTCTAAAAATATTGTGAAATGGAAGGTGTTTGAAACTGGTCCGCATGTTCCCCAGATCTAAATCCTATCAGACACTTGTAAGACTGACTCAAGAAAGAGTAGAAATCGTTGTAAACAAAAAAAAAAAAACGCAAAATGAGTCAAAAGATCCCAAGACAATGCTGATAATGTAATACAAGGATTATCTTTTTAGTTTTCCATAGAGCCATAAAGATAAAAAATACATAGACAGAAAAGAAGAGGTGATAAAAAATACAAAAAGTATATTATCATTAAATCCGTAAATCGTTAAGATCTACTGCATGTGTGATCTTTAGGTTATGGAGCTAACGAGACCCTTGGTGAAGTGCTAAAGAGGATGCCGAAAAATGGCCTAGAGGTCACTGGTCACTAGGTACCTCTAAAACGAAGAGAATAGTATATTGTAATACAAGTGTTACAATGACAGAGGTTTCGTAGTACGAGTTCAGTTTGTGAAACGAACCGCGAAGCGGTGAGTTTCGCAAAGAACGAGTACTACAAACCGTCATTGTAACTCGAGTGTTACATACTATTTTTTATAATGAACTTTTAAAAGTATAAAAAATATATAAAATGAGAGTTTTTCGAAATATTTATTTATGTTGGCAATCTTGACACTTTTGACACTTGTCAGTTTTAATGATTTTAAATTTGAATGTTTGTCAAATTTGTATAAAATATTCGGAATTTAGCAAATAACGCTTATAATGTAGTTAATAATTTAGTACAACATACTTTTTGATTTACTACCTGAACTCTTTCGTTGACAATCAGTGCAGTGCAACCAATTGTGTACAACAAAAAGTTACCAAAAACAGTGTTACAATGAATCTATTTCGATACTGTTTTTGGTGTCGAAATAGAAACTTTGTGAACGTGAATTATAAAAAATAAATAGAGATTCTATGAATGGGATGATATTTTGTTAGGTAAATCGGTTAAGTACTTGGATGTTTGATTTTATGGCAGACTGGCGTTCCCAAAAAAGACTTTAGGAAAACCTGCCAGGTCAAAGACAAAGGTTCTAACGAAGATCCTGATAAATATAGGCGGTCCAGGGATTGACAAAAACGTGGTTTTTGTTAGGGTAGTATCATCAATATTTTGCCGCAAAGAAGCATGTTGTTAAAGGTACCAGTTAGGCTCGGAACTGGACGAAGGGCATCCATAAGAATTTATAACCAAAATGATAAGTTTTAAAGAGACCTAGAACAATGAATATAACCATCAGAAATTGTAAAGAGGAGCATGACAGAAGTAGACCTGGATAGTGGAGGTTGACAGCATCTAACTGTGATCATGAAATGTGTCTGAATGGATGGTTAGATGGCTCAGGGAGGTTTTAGTGGGAGTAGCACCCCATACTACTCTGAACAACAAGTAGGAGTGCCATGCAGTTTACTCCCTCCAAAAAGAAGTTAGAAAGTAAAATCTCCTCCGCTTTTTTCACTGGTTCTCTAGGCTAAAAAGTTAGGTCTCTATTAAGAACGAGTAGCGTATCTATCCAAAATGAGGCTAACTTTGTGGGTTAGAGTGGGAGAAGAGGAGCTGATATATACGTTAAAGAAGGGGAAACCAGACAGACTGGTGCTGTAACGCGTTACGTAACGAAGCAATTTACTCTCCAATAAAAATTTATCATTAAAAAAAGAAAGTTAAACTTTAGTTGCGGAAAATTTAAAGTTTTCTTTCACTTAAGTATACAGTATTCAGACAATTACTTTTGTAGATTATCGATAAAAAGTATACCTGTAAATATTTCTAATACCAGTAAAATTCTTTATTGTATGTACATAAATTTATGTAATAAAATAAAACCAAGTTTATGAACCGACCTACATCCTCCTATAGAAATCAAATCCACTTTGATACGTATGGAAGTCTTCGTAATGGAAAATCAGATCAATACATTATTATTCAAGAAACAACTTGAAAGCTTTGTAGTGAGGTAGAATTTTATTTTGTGTTTCAAATTAAATAAAAAAAAAACAATTTTATTCTTCTTATACTCACGTAGATAGTTTGTACTAATGTCATATTAATTCCGGTTGTGTCATGTGGGATCAGTACAGGATCTGCATCCGTTTCCACATCTTTTGGCCTCCGCAAATATAAATATTTTATGCAGTGCGTTGCCCCAACCCATGATGCTGTCACGCAAATGGTTACCCATATTCCAAAATAGATCTGAAAAAATATAAAAATTAGGTTTGAAGAGTTTGGAAGCACTAAGTGGCACTAATAAAGCACTAAAAAGCTCTAAACTTACAAATTTGGCGAAAAAAAAAAGAATCACTACACTACTTTTTGCATTATATTCGAAAGAGTATCAAAAACGTTCGTGAACCAATTTGCGTTTTTTGTATATGGAAAATGCATTTTCAAAGTACATTTCAAAGAGATGAAAACTGAAAAATTTAAATACAGACTTCAATTTTTCTACTCGATGGTTTTGAAAGTCGCTGAACACAAAATTTCATGACGGCGTTGGTCTCTGAGATACCTGGTGCTCAGGATAGTCCTCTTTACCTGAAATTTTATGTTAATTTTTTTTTAAGATAATCATTATTTGGGAGTTTTCGGGATCAATGAATATAAATTTTATGACGACGATGTTCTTCGAGATACCTGGTTCTCAGAGAGGACTTCGTCGCTTGTTATTTTATGTTACACTTATTTAAAACCAATGACTAATCACGGCGATGGTCTTTGAGGTACCTGGTGATCAGGACGGAACTCGTCACTAGAAGATTTTATGCTAAACTCATTCAAAATCAGTCAATAATCATCACTCGGTAATTTTTCGCTGGATACGAACTTTGTGACAGCGATGATCTCCGAGGTATCTAGTGCCTGAAGTTTTATGTTGAGTTTATTCAAAAAGAGTTAATAATCGTTACTCGGGGTTTTTGGAGTCGCTGAACACAAATTTCATGACGACGATGATCTCCGTGGTACCTGGTGCTTGAGATGGACATCGCTGCTTAAAAATTTATAATTAAACGTGTTTTTTGAGGATGCTGAAAACAAATTTCATGGCGGCGATAATCTCCGACGAACTTGGTGTCCACCTTGAGCACCGGGTTACTCGAAAACCATCATAATGGTAAGATTTGTGTTCAGTGACCTTAAATAATAATTATCAACTCGTTTTAAATAAATTTATTATGAAACTGAGCACCAAGTACCTCAGAGACCATTGCTGTTATAAAATTTGTATTCAATGACCGCAAAAACACACGAGTAATGATTATCGACTTTTATTAGAATAAACTGAACATAAAATCCTGTCGAGGAGGTCCATCTTGAGCTCAAGATAATTTGGAGACCATCGTCGTCATAAAATTCGTGTTCAGCGACCCCTAAAAACTCCGAATTATGATTGTCGACTGATTTTAAATAAATAAAACCTAAAGCTCCAGGATAAGAGATCTTCTTTCAGCACCAGGTTACTCAAAGATCATCGCAACTAAAAAATTGGTCTTCAGTAACTTCAAAAACCACCAAGTAACAATTATCAACTCTTTTTAAATTGATTTAACGTAAAACTTCAATCTACTAGCTTCATCCTGAGCACCAGGTACCTCGGAAACCATCGACGTCATGAAGTTCTTGTTTAACGACCCTAAAAACTCTAAGTAATAATAAGCGATTGATTTTGAAACAGTGTAGCATAAGACTAAAAGCGATGAGATCCACTCTGAGCACCAGGTACCTTGGAGACCATTGCCGGAAACTATCTTCGTCACAAAATTCGTATTCAGTGACCCCAAAATCCCCCGAATTATGATTACCGAACGATTTTGAATGAATAAAATATAAAAAACCAGGCTAAGAGATCTACTTTAAACACCAGGTAGCACAAAGATCATAGCAACTATGAAATTTGTCTTCAGTGACCTCAAAAACCACCAAGTAACAATTATTGACTCTTTTTAAATGCATTTACCATAAAACTTCAATCGACTAGGTCCACCCTGAGCACCAGGTACCTCGGAAACCAACGGCGTCTTGAAATTCTTGTATAACGACCCCAAAAACAGTCTAGCATAAAACTATAAGCGATAACGTCAACTCTGAGCACCAGGTAGGTACCTTGGAGACCATCGCCATCATTAAAGTTGTGTTCAGTGAACCCAAAATTACCCAAGGAATGATTATCAACTTTTTTTAAATAAGCCCAACATAATATTCCAGGCATCGAAGTCTACCCTGAACACCAGGTAGCTCAGAGACCATCACCGTATTGAAATTCGTAAAGAATTCACACACTTTCTTACTTAGAAGCTTCATTATCTAGCTGATAATAGTTTTGCCCAAATTAAGTCACTAAGAGCTGTTTACTGTCATTTTTACCTATAAATGCTTCTATGGCTTTTATTCGGAGATGTTTTTTTTACAAAAATTTCTTCTATTGGGTTTTTAATCGCGCAACCTGTAGTATCGCACACATGCATCCTTTCACGTTGCAGCTATATACATCTTGGACAAATATACATAATTTATGGATAGAAAATCAAAAATAGAAAAACCATAGTTTCTTAATCGATTAGCAGCGACTTCCTTGTGTGTGGTAAATATGCGTGTTAAGAACTTCGTTAATTAATCCTGGGTAGGTTTTGTTATGGTTAAAATTGCGTGGCTGACGCAAGAGTAAGTAGCCTGAAATGTTCGATTTAGCTATGTTTTTCACTTAAAAATCGCATGCAACACTTCTTTAAATCACCTAAATCTGAGCACGCCATATGCATAAATTTTATTGGTGATTACTAATTAGTGTTGGGGGAAACTGTGATAAGATTGAACGTAGTAACAGCAATATTTCAAATTTCAAATTAAGTGTACTTAGTCACTATCTCACAGAAAATAGAGGATGTTGAAGCTAGAAAAAAAAATCACGCAAAGACATACCGTGCCACCCAATTTTTCTTGTGTATGTCCCAAAGTCACAAACAGCGGATAAAGGATTCAGAATCCGTCTAAGCATGCAAAACCCGGGCCTTAGATCGGATTCCAAAAAGCCAAAAAGCAGAGGAAGCCTGGAAAACACCTAATGTAGAATGCACTTGGTAGAAGACTATCTATATCGCGCCCGGATGATCGAGGATCTTTAAGCTTCTTGGTACGGTCTGGAAACTTCCTTCGTACGTCGAATCTGTCCTAAATATAGGCACTGTGAGGGAGATAAGACCGATTTTAAATCGTCAGATCTAATGGTAGTCAGGTCCAAAGACATACCGAGGCACCCTATTGTTCTTGTGACTGTCCCAAAGTCACAAACAACAGTTGAAGAATTCAGAATCGGTCATTGTTTTCGGGTAACATCTCCTATCGAAGATTGGCGATAACCAATGCAAACTCTTCTCTGTTTTATTCTTTTCTTATCAAAGTCTGGTTGTCCATTCCCGTCTATTCTCTGATGTTCCTTATCCAGGAAATTTGTCGTCGTTATGAACTGTGCTGTGTTCTCTTATCGCGGAAGTGGAGTGTAACACATTTTCTGTCGATCTTTCTACGTTTAAATGGTCTACCATAACATTTTACAAGAAGCACAGCTTCAAAAACTAATATACTAGTAGTATGTGGATTTATTTAATATAAGCACAAACGACTTTAATACGCCTTTCTGTAGTAGATTTCAATCACGGAGTAAACTGAATTTTGTTGGCAGTAAAATCATGAGGTAATTTTGTATTGCGCATATTTTATATTCTAAGCATCAGAATGGAGTGTTAAATAAACCTAAAGATAATTGTGAATTTATAGCTCTATTACTAATAATAGCTTTCGATTTCTGTCGACAAGGTGAAATTATCTACGTCCATACCAAGTTTAACGTAATGTTTCCAGGGTTGTTTTATGCCCTTGGCTGGATAGACGGTCAAACCTTCAATTCTTCAATTCTATTGTAAGCATTTTTGAATAATTTATATAAATGTAAAACAATTATTATGTTTGTTTCAGTTACTTCTTGATAAATTTAAATTGGAATTTCCGATGAATAGATTGATTTTTTGTTGGATGAATAGAGCTAATAGAGGGTAAATTAGTTGTGAACTGAAATTTAATAACATTTTAAGTGACTACTTCTTATTGTTCGGTACGCAACTGATCTTATCAAAAGCGAAGGTGGATGAGAGAAAAAATAGAAGAAGGGGAAAATGTAGGAATTTTATAAATCTAAATACACCATCTACTGGTTTTTCCCCTATCTAGATAATAAAATATAGCGCCATCGACCGGGTGTCTCCCAAACCTACATGTCAAACGTTTATACTATTCATATTTAACATCTTGGTTAAAAGAAAGGCGATAAAAAACGCGAAGAAAATCAAGACAAGACGAGTGCGTATAACACACTCTCACTCTCGATTGGACTCGCAGACGCAGACGACACTCGCCGAGATTCTGAAGGTAGGACAAAAAATCGACAAGAAGTTGAGACATGCCGAAACGCGCACACACAACACATTCATTCTGCCTTGGTTTCACAGACGACACTGTTCGAGAGTATGGAAGTAGCGAAAGATGTTGACAAGAAGAGAAGACATGCCGAGGCGACGCCAGAAAGATTGAAACGAAGCAAGCGCATATACCACACTTTTGCTCTTGGGTTTCGCATGCATTCGACGAGAGTGTGGAAGTAACATGAAAAACCGACAAGAAGTGGAGGCATGCCAAAACGAACTAAGGAAGATCGCGACCAGGCGAGCACACACACCACACAATCGCTTTCTCTTGGTTTCACAGACGAAATACTTCGAGAGTGTGGAAGTAGCAAACAATGTCGATAAGAAGTAAAGACATCTCGAGATGACGCGAGAAGGTTTGAGACAAGGCGAGCGTACATACCACACTTTTGCTCTTGCGTTGTTTCGGAGGCACTCACCGAGAGTGTGGAGGTAACATGAGAAAATGTCAAGAAATGAAGACATGCCGAAACGACGTGAGGAAGATCGAAACGAGGCGAGCGCACACAAAGCACGTTCGCTCTCTCTTGGTTTGACAGACGACACTCTTCGAGTGTGAGGAGGCAGCAAAAAATATCGACAAGAAATAGAGACATGCAGAAATGACGCGAGGAAGACCGAGACAAGGCAGGCGCACACACCACACATTCTTGGTTTTACAGACGACATTCTTCGAGAGTACCGAGACGGCGAGACGAAGCGAGAAAGTTCCAGAAGAGGCTAGAACACATATCACACTTTCGCTTATGTGGTTTCTTAGGCACTCGCCGACAGTGTGGAGGTAGCATGTAGAATCGACAAGAAGTGGAGGCATGCCCAGACGACGCTAAAATTTCAATTAGCATAACACAATTTTTGTGTTTAGAGAGACAAGCTTGAATTGGCCTTGGGGATTCCCCGATGTAAATTTTTTTTAGTTGATCTAAATTATTTGAGTTTGTTCTTGACAGAGAAATCAAATTGTATAATTTGTACGGAAAACTGTTCTAATGTATAAAATTTATTTCAATTTTATTAGACACTCCTATATTTATGATTTAAAGCTATTAAGATGTGTAACTGAAATGTATTATGGAAACAGCTCATTTTGTATAATTCAATAATTCTGTAAAATTTCACGCGATTATATAATATCCTGAAAACATGCTGAATATTTTCCCAACCTTTTCGCATATCTCAAGATTTTTCGATAGGACTATTTTTATCGGAATCTGTAACCGCGATCAACTGAACCCCAGTGTTTGCTAGAGTAATAATATTTGTTGATCACATATTCAAGAATTCAAGGGTAAAATTTTAGATATACGAACACGCACATTGAATGCACGGAATTTTTTATGCATATAAATAATTTAGATATGGTAAATATTATTTATTATATATTATGTGTATAATACATAAATTAACTGAAACACGTTCGACTTTTTTTGAGATATTAAAAAAACATTTTGTAACGTTTGTAACGTTGGTTTTCTAGCATTCCATCCGGACTATAAATATTTTTATATTATCTATCCTTATCGCGTTGATACGGGAGGGGATTGCTAGTTGGGAAGGAGAGAATGGGTCTCGTCGAGAGTTTTTGATTTTAATTCGTTTATTTTATCGTTGAATTTGAATAAATTCAGAGTTTTGCCGACTATCTTCGCCCTTCTGTTCTGGTGAGTAACATTTTGCCTTGGTTTTAATTTAATTAATTAATAATGATCCAAAATCCGGTGAATATAATATCTTATGTATTTTTACTAACATTTAAATTTCCAAATACATTCGCTATTGTTCAAGATCAGTTTTTGTGGTATTTTAATATTTTTACATGAAAGGTAATTAATTTTTTCTCGAAATTTGGAGAGACGTATAGCGATTGTGTTCGAAAAATATTATTTGAAAGTCGGAGTTTTGATTCCAATTTTATTAATAGGGTTATTGTCAACTATAAGAAGGGCCCTATTAAGGACCAACAAAATTCCTATCAGAAATTTCGCAGTTAGACTTCATTCAGTTGAAGCCGACGCCATTTTGCAGTTCCGTTCCACGTCGATTGAAAATCCGACAAAAAGTCCTTCCTTCCTTCCATTCCGTTGCTGTTCCGTTGCACGTCGTTAGGAAATTCGACAAGAAGTCCCTTGAGGAGTATTCCAATTCCGATTGCTGTCCCATTCCACGGCGATTGAAAATCTGACAGGAAGTCCCTAGGAAGGAACCCCATCCTTCTTACTTTTCAGCTCCAAAAGTTATCGAACTCCGTCTGAAGTCATCGGAACCAATCCAAAGATAAGAGAAATAATTAATTTAATATTTTTAATATTTTTACTAATCCATATTGAAGTAATAAACCATTTTAAACTGATCTTTCGAATTTTATTTGTGTGTCTGTACTTGGCGCCCTTTGATTAATGTTTGGGGAGAATCTAATAAAACACAGAAGGAAGCCACGACCCTCCGGAGCTAGCCAATGGTAAATTTTGGGTCACAATTTCTAATGGTAGTTTTTTGAGGTAAGAGAAAAATGATAAAGGTAAATTTTTACGATGCAGGCGCACACCGTTACGAGAAACTGAACGCACACCATCACGAAAAACCGACAGTATGAAATTAGTCAGTGAACATTCAATTTTGTTGAAGTTATACTCCTTTTGGTGAAATTAGTCAACAATTTATTTTGATTTTTGAAATAAACCTTGAAAAGAATAAACGGTGGTCTCTCCATAAACGTTTGAGATCTAGGTTGGGTAGACATACAGTAGATGGCGCTGATTTCTAAATAAGTCAACATTCTGGTTGTAGATGGTGCGGTATTTCAAAAAACGATAAACTAAAGTAAAATAGAAATTATTCAGAAAAAAACAAGAAAACTAAGAAAATACTTATTAAAATAAGTACTATGACATCACCGTAAGGTGGCGCAGTTAATATCTAATATATTTTAAGAAGAATTCGTACTAAATTAAAGACTATAAATCCGCCGTAAGTTGGCGCAGTTAATATCTCATATTATCACCAAATTTAGTATTATGACGCCATCGTAAGGTGGCGCAGTTGATATCTCAGTACTAGGAATTCAAAAAAAAAAAAGGAAAAATCAGTGAAAGTCGTACGAAGTCCGCTGGTTCAATTAGTCGTACTATAAAAATTTGATGACCATTAATGCATTAAATAACAAAATCAAATTTTGCCTAGCTCACTATCTTGTCAGCCCAAATTGTTACTAAAGTACCAATGCCGAAAAAAATACACCATTTTTCGATAAAATATACCAATTCTATCGATTTTCCCTGTTGTCAATCACAAATAATTACCTTTCTGGCTGATTTTGAGCATAGTGACGTTGAACACGACTTGAGTTTCCCCGCTAATCCGCAAGGTGGTGCCGGTGACAGTAATTCCCCGACTACTTGTGATTCCTGTTGGCTACTTACGGAATCTGTATGCGCAAAAGGTCCGTTGGCGATACCCTCTTCGGTGACGACGACACTAGGAGCTCTGTTTCGACCCCGGGGATTGAAGATGGTCGGGATATCCCCGTCACGGGTCATGGCAGAACTAAAACATCGCTGACGCTCTAGGCGAAGTTAGATATTCAGTTATTCAGATCTGAAATAAAAAAAAAACAATAGTATTAAATTTTACCAT
Source organism: Altica lythri (assembly GCA_964028335.1). Lineage (NCBI taxonomy): Eukaryota > Metazoa > Arthropoda > Insecta > Coleoptera > Chrysomelidae > Altica > Altica lythri. The sequence goes on along the minus strand of CAXIIO010001309.1, from coordinate 6,819 downwards.
TTTTCGACATCATCAGAAAAATGCAAGGGCTCACTCTATCCAAAAGACAATCGAGTTTTTGGAGCTCCAAAAGATCGAATTGTTAGACCATCCACCGTATAGTCCCGACCTAAGTCCCAACGACTTCTTCACGTTCCCAAAGAATTCAATGCGTGAGCAGCGATTGCAGTCGCCAGAAGAAGCTATCGATGCCTTTAAAACAGCGAACATATATTGAAAAGCAATAGAATACTTTAAGTCTATATATTTTTGTCTTCATGGCTATATGCAAAACTAAAAAGACAATCCTCCTACAATATTGAATATGTTAAGTCGTTTAAATGCTTTACTTCGTCTTCAAACAAAATTTTCCAACTATTCTTGTTTATGATAAAAGATAGTCTCTATTAATAATTGCTTTACATAGCAATGTCCCGATATAAGATAGTCAAAGTAAACAAAAGGTGTTAGAAAAACAATTCTATCTATAAAAAGAATTTTTCTTTGACGTAACTAACATTTCTTCGTATTGGATTTCTACAACTTGAAGAACACTTCGCAATCATAAGTCGGAAAAGCTATTTTTAATCTCTTTGGAATTTGATACATTGCTTGAAACGAGAAAAGCCAACATTTTATAGTCAATGTGACAAAGGCATCAAAAGAAATAAAAAATACCTAATATAAAACCCAGTAGATGGTGCTGTATTTCGATAACCGGAATACTAAAGCAAAATGGGAAATAGTAGAAAAAAATTGCGCAAAAAAAAGAAAACTAAAAAAATATTTACTAAATTTAATACTATGACTTCACTGTAAGGTGGCGCAGTTAATATCTCATTTATTTAAAGGAGCAATTCCTACTTAATCAAGTACTATGAGGCCACTGTAAGATGGCGCAGTAACTATCTCAAATTCTTACTAAATTATGTACTATGACGCCTCCGTAAGGTGGCGCTGTGGAATTCCATATATTTAAACGACCCATTAATAATATATAGAGATATTAGCGAAAATCAAACAGATTTGTGATTTTATTAGGATTATCTATTTTATAAAAGAAACCGCAACTCACTATCTTCATTTTTAAAAAAAGTTGATGACAGATCCAAGATGGTAATAATCAGTAAACTTAATAACACTCGTAGGTACATGTAAATCGGTGGATTTAAAAAAAATACGTCCACCATCTTGAATCCGCCTAGAATTTTCCTAATTTTCAGTGTTGCTGCAACTATGTTACATTTTTTAACCCCATATAGAATTTTGGCAATATACCAGATAAACTTTCTTAGAGAAGTCTATCAACTTCTATCTGAACTGAAATTAAAACCGATTTTTATTGTTTTATTACTGGATATTCGATTTATCTCCAGTTTCCGACCGTTGTGTGAATACAGATTTTGTATCAAATAGCCTCGTAAAATTAATTGAACCTTGTTAAGCTTACGGACTAATTGGAAGCGACTCGACTACAAGAACTGACAAACTGAAACAGCAAAGACAGAGAGAGAGTAATTCTTGTAAGTGACCTATATAGAAGAATCAATTTATGCACTCTTTGTTAGAGATTTTATAAAAATTGTATGGTACATTCACAATTATAGTCAATGGCTTATGTGCACTCGCCTCGTTTCGGTCTTCCTCACGTCGTTTCGACATTTTTTTGCTACCTCCACTCTCTCGAAGAGTGAAACCAAGAGAGAGCTAAATTTGGTGTGTGTGCTTGCCTCCTCTCGACCTTTCTCGCGTTTTCTCGGCATGTCTCCACTTCTTGTCGTAGTTTTTTTAAACCTCGTATGTAAAACCAAGAGAGAGCGAATGTGCGGTATGTCCGCTCGTCTCGTTTCGTCTCGGTCTTCCTTACGTCGTTTTGTTATCTCTCCATTTGTCGACATTTTTTGCTACCTCCACTCTACCAAAGAGTGTCGTCTGTAGAACTAAGAGAGATCGACATTTTTTTCTTCCTCTACCCTATCGAAAAGTGTCGTTCTGTGAAACCAAGAGAGTACGAAATTTGGTATGTGCTCTCGCCTAATCTCGATCTTTCTGGCGTCGTCTAGGAACGTCTCCACTTTTTGTCGATATTTTTTGCGTACCTCCACACTCTTGAAGAGGGTCGTAGGTGAAACAAGAGAGAGCGAAAGTGTGGTGCTTTCGCTGGCCTCGTCTCGGTCTTCCTCACGTAGTTTCGACATGTCTCCACTTCTTGTCGACATTTTTTGCTACCTTCACCCTACCGAAGAGTGTCGTCTGAGAAACCAAGAAAAATCGAAATTTGGTATGTGCGCTCTCCTCGTTTCTATCTTTCTCGCGGTGTCTCGACATGTCTCCTCTTCTTGTCGTCGTTTTTTGCTACCTCCACAATCTCGAAGAGTGTCGTATGTGAAACGAAGAGAGAGCGAATGTGTGGTGTGTTCGCTCGGTCTTCCTCACGTCGTCTTAGCATGTCTCCACTTCTTGTCGACATTCTTTTTGCTACCTCCACTCTCTCGAAGAATGTCGTCTGTGAAACCAAGAAAGAGCTAAATTTGGTATATGTGCTCGATTCGTCTCGACCTTTCTCGCGTCGTCAGGACATGTCTCCACTTCTTATCGAAATTTTTTGCTACCTTCACCCCATCGAATAGTATCGTCTGTGAAATTTGGTACGTGCGCTCTCCTTGTTTCGATCTTTCTCGCGTCGTCTCCACATGTCTTCACTTCTTGTTGCCATTTTTTGCTACCTCCACACTCTCGAAGAAACCAAGATAGATCGAATGTGTAGTATGGGCCTTCTTAACATCGTTTTTGCATGTCTCTACTTCTTGTCGGTTTTTCATGCTATAGTACGTTCACAATTATAGTAACTGACTAATGCAGAATTGAAGAGAAGATACCTGTTGATAAAGTCGAAGCGATAAAGGGATTTTGAAGCCTTTGTTATCGTCTAAAATTTATAAGCAGAATGAACTAAAATTATATTCCTCGATTTTGTTTCTTCTAAAATATCTTTCATTTTTATCTTATATAAATCTAATATAATAAATAAAACCCTTTAAAATGGTATGCTAACCTTCAAACAAGGGCAGCTTCCCTGGCATTTAAATTATAAAGGTCATTGGAACAAATGAACTGGTATATATAAAGATTATTGTTCTATTAGTTCGAGCTATTTAACATTAAATTGATTTTAACGGTGAATTAGTTTTAGAAGAGAAAAGCGATGGGAAATACGAGGTATGTTCAGAAAAAAAAGGAGAATTTTTTAATAACTCATATCTATTTTGTCTCCATTAAAGTAATCCCTCTTAGATATAAATCCATATAACTCCATATAAATACCAGAGTTAGACGGAAGTTCTATAAGCTTTTTTTTTCAATCTTTATTTTGTGGGCTTATCTGTAAATATAATTAAAATATTTTATTAAAAACGTATTCGATCACTCGACTGAAGATCAATCGGTCGGATTAAAATTATTAATGATGATAGACGGAAACAGAGCTAGTAGCCACTGTCGGGTCAGTTCAAGGTTCTGAAGACTTAATTTTGCATGAGCCAAATCGATTTTGTAGACATTACGAGTTTTTTATAGAGGGATTGTAAAAAATATCAAAAGAAAGATGAAGTATGGGCACATATGTTACCGAAATGTGACAGAGTTCGATGAGCTCGGTCGCTGAAATATTAAAGAAGTGATGAAGTTTTACTTTAGTTTAGTCGATACTAAATGGATATGAACGTCATTTTCTACTCCTACTAATTTGTAATTCCCTCGTATATCGAAAATTAAACAAGCCATGAAAAAATTGCACCTGGTAAAAACGTTATGACCGCTCGAGCAAAATGGATATTTAGAGTTTGATGTTTCAATTGTCGATTTGACAAAGTCTTTCTCTCATGCTATATGTGCTTAGGGAGAAAGTGAGTAAGTGTCATATGTGGCAGGAGTAAAATTTAACGAACTATAAGCGATTTGATGGCTAGGCATTTATAGCTTAGATGTTAGAGCGTCAGCGCGTAGAGCTGAAGGTTGCAAGTTCGAGTTCTGATGCGATTCAATTTCTCCTTAATATCATGTAATATATTATCATTTATATATTTTCGAAAAGCTTTCAAAAATTCCAAAAATTCCATGAGAGAAATAAAAACTTTATTGAAAGCTAGTTTATACTAAAATATTCATAAACATAAACAATTTATATAATGTTCTGTAATTCATCAAGGAAATATTGGCGTCAGAGATTTTTATTTGTCTTAACTTTTTATTATATCGCATTCATAGTTCGTTTGTAGATAACATAAAACTTCTCTAAAAACAGACTAATAAAATCCATTCAACTAATCAGGTTTACCGAAGTTAGTGGCCATGAAAATACTCATGTGTACAGAATATCTGGATAGATATCATCCAGCTTTAGATGTTGAGTTTGATTCGACTGTGTACAGTAATCAAACAGGACCTGCATATATGTTCTGGAAGCTATTATTTCTAAAAAGCAAATTATCCAGATCTATATCAAGATTGGAAATTTCACTTTTAGGTTGTAGTAGCTTTAAGTTCCTTTTATGATAAATTATATTGTATCATTGATAAACATATACCAAGGAAAAGGCTTCCAAAGTGGCAATATTCACCATGGTTCGATCAGCTAATATCAAAAGAAAGTAGGGAGCCTGAGCATTTCCATAATGAGTCTTTCGATTCATTTGAGGAAATGAACTTCGCCCTTTATTTCCAACGTTTAAAATCAGATTAAAATGTAAGTTATGTAGTTTAATGTACCATATTTAATTTGGAAATAATAAAGACTCTTATTATTATTATTATTATTATACAGTCAAGAAAAACACCATAAATGCACGTACTATTAAGTTTTTGGATCAATAGTCTAAGGTTAACCCTATCAAAGGCCTTTGAGAAATCGGTGTATATGCAAGAATTGGTCTGTTACTTATTTCCACTCTGAAATTTGACAAAGTCAACCATTTCTTACTGATGTCAAAGCTACAAAACTTCTGACTCGATCTGTTACTTATTTTCACTCTGAGATTTGACAAAGTCAACCATTCCTTACTGTTGTCAAAGCTACAAAACTTTGAGCTCGATCTGTTATTTATATCTACTCTGAGATTTGACAAAGTCAACCATTCCTTACTGTTGCAAAAGCTACAAAACTTCGCGCTTGATCTGTTACTTATTTCCACTCTAAGATTTGACAAAGTCAACCATACCTTACTGTTGTCAAAGTTACAAAACTTCGTGCTCGATCTGTTACTTAGTTCCACTCTGAGATTTCACAAATTCAACCATCCCTAACTGTTGTTAAAGCTACAAAACTTCGAGTTCGATCTGTTAACCAACAATACTTGTCTCGCAATGAAACTCTGGATTTGTGTCAACAAAAGATTGAAGTTCGATTTAGCTCTGAAGATTCTCCTTGTGGCACCTTCTACAAAACTATAAAGACATCCCTCATATTGGTATAAATTTATAGTTTAAAGAAAGTTATAAATTGCATTTGACACTTTTTAATCCGTAAATAAAATTCACATAATGTCGTTGTTTATTCAAATACGTATATCAGTTACCAAATTAACATTTGCTAACAGCGGCAACTGCAAAAAGTAATTAATTGCAATACAAAAAACACTTCATTATAATTATTAACACGATCATTATTTCATTGCGTTGGTCGGCCTAAAATTCCCTAGGGCCTTGGGGATTTATATAAATCTATATTAAACTTGTATATAGTGAAATAATACACATTTACTATAATAGTTTTCCTATGCGAATATAACATAAATTGTTGGTAGATTAAAAAAAAGGGTATATGAGGTTGGTTCTAATTTTATATTGAAAAATTATCTCTTTCTCTTTCCTTCTTTTTTTCCTCTTTTTCTTTGTCTCTTTCGCTCTCTATTTCTTAATATTTTTTTCTCTTTCTCTCCCTCTTTCACTTTCCCTCTTTCTTTCTCTATCTTTCTTTTATTCCTCTCTTCTTTTTTATTCTATTTCTCTGTCTCTTTCGCTCTCTATTTCTTACTATCTTTCATTATTTTCTCTCTCTCTCTCTCTCTCTCTCTCTCTCTATCTCTCTTACTTTATTTTTCTCTACCACCCTTGCTATCCCTCTCTCGTTCTCTCCGTCTCTTTATCTCCTTCTTTATCTCCTTCTTTATCTCCTTCTTTATCTCTCTCTCTCTTTCTTCCTCTCCCCCTCTTTGGAATTGAGTAGGATGAGACGATTAAAAAGATCACATTGAAAGCGCCAAAAGGGCGTAAGGGCTATAAATTGTTAAAAACTAATTAGAATTTGACTTGCGACGTATTGTTGTAAAGAAAATTAACCAAAGCGTGCGGTAAGGTATCAGAAGGACCGTATTGAAAGCGCCAACAGGGCGGTTTGGCTATATAAACAACTGAACATAATTGTGACATAAAGGGGTTGCGTTGTAAAGTGATAAAAAGTTATCAAAAAGACCTTAATCAGAACTGCCAAAAGGGCATTATGCTATATATCGTGAACAACCAAATAAATTGCAGAGTACGACGTATCATTCTAAAGGAAATAAGGTGTCATGAGAGACCAAAAAGGCCGTATTAAAAGCACCAAAAAGGCGTTAGGACTACCACAATTTAACAGATTCTTTTGTAAACCCTGTCATTGTAAAAGGGATACATCAAAGGGTAAAATGAGGTGACAAAAACACACTAATCAGAACTGCCAAAAAAAAATTGGGGCTGTGTATTCTAAACAAATAAACAGATTTCTATGTATGCCATGATTGTACAGATGATGATACCTAATAAGTGTCAAAAGACCTTCATCAAAACTGCCAAAAGGGCATTACG
>CAXIIO010001308.1:62500-73104 GCA_964028335.1 Altica lythri | reverse complement strand
CGATGCTCTTTCAATATAGTCTATGGCTGTGAATGACATTGACATTCGTTACGCGCGTTTTTTAAAATATGCAAAATTAAATGTCTATTTTTCAATATTTCTGAGAGATTTTCTTAATATTTTCTTCCGTAAGAACCTTCTCCTAATAATAACAAATACAACAAAAAAAGAATTAGTAAAATCGGTCCAGTCATTCACGCGTGATGCCATGACCAAGGAAAACGGGTTTCATTTTTATATATATGGATTGAAATGGCGAGTGATTTAACCATAAATTGCCGTGGTAGTTTTTCGAACAGAAAGACCATCAAACTTATATTTTTTTGGATTGAGAAAGCGTCTTTTCATTATCCAATTCGTTTTGGTTTGTTGTAAAATTTGTTCATAACATAACAACATCCTTCATCATCGTTGTCGTTGTAAGACAATGAAAATTGGACCTTACAGGTGTATTTCGCAGACGACTTTTAATTTGTAAAATTAATTTTAGATTGCTCAATAATTTTAACAATTACAAACATTAAAAAAACTGCTATACAAAGTCAAGTAAATGCAATTTTTAATTGCACACTATTAAGTAACTTTCCATCGTCCCAAAATATGTTACAAAACACTATTTTAACGCCAAATATATAGCAACATTTGCGTGGCTATTTTACAATTATTGTACTATCGTAAAATAAACGCAGAAACGTAAATCCGCTTCCTGGTTTATCAGTGCTTTCTAATAGACTCTGTACATGACACGATTACTAGTATTACTTTAAACTTCTCATCATGCCATACTGTGTGGTTGTATTATTGTATTGTATACACTGACTTTGTCAAAAGTGTTAAGGTGTATGAAGATTCTACCAAAAAAATATTATAGTTTCTTTGCCATTTTCCTTACGATATAGTCATGATGTGTGACAACAGTTAAATTGTTATCTACTATGAAGTCTAGGTATTTAAACTTCGTTTTAAATTCAATTGTGCATGACCTATCTACTATCACATATTTAACTTGTGAAAGTACAAAGAATTTTATTAAAAATATTTCTATATTGTTAATAAAACGAAATATCTATACCACTGCTTTTGTGTTTAATACTTAGAAGCAGTGTTTATAAATAAAGTGTAGTTTAAGGTAGATAGCTGTTTTGTAGAATTTTATGTTTTTACTTGCTGTGAAAATACGTAGAAATTTGTTGAAAATATATTTATATGGTAAATTAAACGAAATGTGTATGCTACTGTTTCTGCTGTCAATTCTATAAAACGGTAGCAGTAAGTAAAGTGTACTTTTTCACATATTTGTAACTTGTGAAAGTACAGAGAATTTTATTGAAAATATTTTAATATTGTTAATAAAACCAAATATGTAGAATTTTAAGTTTTAACTTGTGAAAGTATGTAGAATTTTTCTAAAATTATATTTATATGCTAAATCAGAGAAAAATATATTTTTATTAAATTAAACGAAATATATATGCTACTGTTTCTGCTGTCGATTCTAAAAAACGGTAGTAGTAAATAAAATGTACTTTTTTACATATTTAACTTGTGAAAGTACGGAGAATTTTATTGAAAATATTTTGATGTTGTTAATAAAACTAAATATCTATACAACTGCTTTTGCTTTTAATATTAAGAAGCAGTGCTAGTAAATAAAGTGTAGTTTTAAGCTAGATAGCTGTTTTGTAGAATTTCATGTTTTTACTTGTTGTGAAAGTACGTAGAAATTTTTTGAAATTTTATTAATATTGAAAAGTAAATGAAATATTTATGCTTCTGCTTCTGTTTCCGATTCCAAGAAACAATGCTAGTGAAAAAATTTAGGTTTAAGCTTCGAAAGCTGTTTTGTAGAATTTTAAGTTTTAACTTGTGAAAGTATGTAGAATTTTTCTGGAATTATATTTATATGGTAAATCAGAGAAAAATATATTTTTATGTCGTAAATTAAACGAAATATATATGCTACTGATTCTGATTTTGAGTTTGAAAAACGGTGGTAGTAAATAAAATGTACTTTTTTACATATTTAACTTGTGAAAGTACAGAGAATTTTATTGAAAATATTTTTATATTGTTAATATAAACTAAATATCTATACAACTGCTTTTGCTTTTAATATTAAGAAGCAGTGCTAGTAAATAAAGTGTAGTTTTAAGCTAGATAGCTGTTTTGTAGAATTTCATGTTTTTACTTGTTGTGAAAGTACGTAGAAATTTTTTGAAATTTTATTAATATTGAAAAGTAAATGAAATATTTATGCTTCTGCTTCTGTTTCCGATTCCAAGAAACAATGCTAGTGAAAAAATGTAGGTTTAAGCTTCGAAAACTGTTTTGTAGAATTTTAAGTTTTAACTTGTGAAAGTATGTAGAATTTTTCTAAAATTATATTTATATGCTAAATCAGAGAAAAATATATTTTTATTAAATTAAACGAAATATATATGCTACTGTTTCTGCTGTCGATTCTAAAAAACGGTAGTAGTAAATAAAATGTACTTTTTTACATATTTAACTTGTGAAAGTACGGAGAATTTTATTGAAAATATTTTGATGTTGTTAATAAAACTAAATATCTATACAACTGCTTTTGCTTTTAATATTAAGAAGCAGTGCTAGTAAATAAAATGTAGTTTTAAGCTAGATAGCTGTTTTGTAGAATTTCATGTTTTTACTTGTTGTGAAAGTACGTAGAAATTTTTTGAAATTTTATTAATATTGAAAAGTAAATGAAATATTTATGCTTCTGCTTCTGTTTCCGATTCCAAGAAACAATGCTAGTGAAAAAATGTAGGTTTAAGCTTCGAAAGCTGTTTTGTAGAATTTTAAGTTTTAACTTGTGAAAGTATGTAGAATTTTTCTGGAATTATATTTATATGGTAAATCAGAGAAAAATATATTTTTATGTCGTAAATTAAACGAAATATATATGCTACTGATTCTGCTTTTGAGTTTGAAAAACGGTGGTAGTAAATAAAATGTACTTTTTTACATATTTAACTTGTGAAAGTACAGAGAATTTTATTGAAAATATTTTTATATTGTTAATATAAACTAAATATCTATACAACTGCTTTTGCTTTCAATATTAAGAAGCAGTGCTAGTAAATAAAGTGTAGTTTTAAGGTAGATAGCTGTTTTGTAGAATTTCATGTTTTTACTTGTTGTGAAAGTACGTAGAAATTTTTTGAAATTTTATTAATATTGAAAAGTAAATGAAATATTTATGCTTCTGCTTCTGTTTCCGATTCCAAGAAACAATGCTAGTGAAAAAATGTAGGTTTAAGCTTCGAAAGCTGTTTTGTAGAATTTTAAGTTTTAACTTGTGAAAGTATGTAGAATTTTTCTGGAATTATATTTATATGGTAAATCAGAGAAAAATATATTTTTATGTCGTAAATTAAACGAAATATATATGCTACTGATTCTGATTTTGAGTTTGAAAAACGGTGGTAGTAAATAAAATGTACTTTTTTACATATTTAACTTGTGAAAGTACAGAGAATTTTATTGAAAATATTTTTATATTGTTAATATAAACTAAATATCTATACAACTGCTTTTGCTTTTAATATTAAGAAGCAGTGCTAGTAAATAAAGTGTAGTTTTAAGCTAGATAGCTGTTTTGTAGAATTTCATGTTTTTACTTGTTGTGAAAGTACGTAGAAATTTTTTGAAATTTTATTAATATTGAAAAGTAAATGAAATATTTATGCTTCTGCTTCTGTTTCCGATTCCAAGAAACAATGCTAGTGAAAAAATGTAGGTTTAAGCTTCGAAAGCTGTTTTGTAGAATTTTAAGTTTTAACTTGTGAAAGTATGTAGAATTTTTCTGGAATTATATTTATATGGTAAATCAGAGAAAAATATATTTTTATGTCGTAAATTAAACGAAATATATATGCTACTGATTCTGCTTTTGAGTTTGAAAAACGGTGGTAGTAAATAAAATGTACTTTTTTACATATTTAACTTGTGAAAGTACAGAGAATTTTATTGAAAATATTTTTATATTGTTAATATAAACTAAATATCTATACAACTGCTTTTGCTTTCAATATTAAGAAGCAGTGCTAGTAAATAAAGTGTAGTTTTAAGGTAGATAGCTGTTTTGTAGAATTTCATGTTTTTACTTGTTGTGAAAGTACGTAGAAATTTTTTGAAATTTTATTAATATTGAAAAGTAAATGAAATATTTATGCTTCTGCTTCTGTTTCCGATTCCAAGAAACAATGCTAGTGAAAAAATGTAGGTTTAAGCTTCGAAAGCTGTTTTGTAGAATTTTAAGTTTTAACTTGTGAAAGTATGTAGAATTTTTCTGGAATTATATTTATATGGTAAATCAGAGAAAAATATATTTTTATGTCGTAAATTAAACGAAATATATATGCTACTGATTCTGCTTTTGAGTTTGAAAAACGGTGGTAGTAAATAAAATGTACTTTTTTACATATTTAACTTGTGAAAGTACAGAGAATTTTATTGAAAATATTTTTATATTGTTAATATAAACTAAATATCTATACAACTGCTTTTGCTTTCAATATTAAGAAGCAGTGCTAGTAAATAAAGTGTAGTTTTAAGGTAGATAGCTGTTTTGTAGAATTTCATGTTTTTACTTGTTGTGATAGTACGTAGAAATTTTATTAATATTGAAAAGTAAATGAAATATTTATGCTTTTGCTTCTGTTTCCGATTCCAAGAAACAGTGCTAGTAAAAAAATGTAGGTTTAAGCTTCGAAAACTGTTTTGTAGAATTTTAAGTTTTAACTTGTGAAAGTATGTAGAATTTTTCTAAAATTATATTTATATGCTAAATCAGAGAAAAATATATTTTTATTAAATTAAACGAAATATATATGCTACTGTTTCTGCTGTCGATTCTAAAAAACGGTAGTAGTAAATAAAGTATACTTTTTTAAATGTTTAATTTGTGAAAGTACGTGGAATATTTTTGAAAGCACATGATATAATGGTCAACGAATAATAGTTTTTATATCTTGTTAATTTAATATTAAGATAAACCAATTTAATAACTGAATTAATTGTGTTAACGTATTTTAGTAAGAAATGATTGAATTATTATTGTAGTTAAATTTTACAAGTTATTTCTCAGTAATATGTAAAAATAATTTTTTTTAAATATATTTTTTTGTAAATATCACTTAATTGTGCCAACATAACAACTTAAGTTTTAATAAAATTTTATGAAATTTTATAATGTAATCTTTATTTTCATTAGAATGTTATATAGATTACGTAATGATTAAATTTATTGGACGAATATTAAATTATATAAAGTATTAAACCATAAATTTAAACTACATATACTAAATAACGTAAAGCGCTATAATAACAATTGCCCAGTTATGTAAAAAGACGACTCGACAAATACTCGATCTAAAAGTCTGGTGTTGTCCAAGTTTGATCTTTTTGCATTGTGGTTGAGATTTATATTATATATTTTATTTTCTAACATTTCTATCTTCAAAAATGTTGGTAGTAATTGTTAAGAAATATAAAATTATGTATATATAAAACCACAATTATTTTTTGTATCGTAAGATACAGATCACACAGCGAGATCGCGGATTTTGCAAGGCGTTTACACGTTTGGCGATCCACATGCGATCAAACTAATAAAATTTGATTTCAATCAAATTTTTCATTTTTTGCGACAACTCTCTTCTGTCCGAGCGGGAATTTCTATTCGTAACGATTCTTTCGAGTACACCGTGTCGCTTTATATCTAGCGAAGGGTCGAGAGAATGTTCGAAATTTTTTGCCGGTAGGCGTTTATATAAAACATGACAAAGTAGTTACATTTAAAACTAGCTCTCTGTTATGTAATATATTGTCTGTCCGGTTTTTATATGTAATATAAGAGATAATACAAATACGATTGTCTTGTCTTCTATAAATATCATATATACCTTATCTCCTATTAAGCGTGGCGTGCGAAAAGTTTAACTTTTCATGTACGCAAAATTCAACACGCACTAGGAAAAGAATATGATAGAGATTTGACACATCGGTCTTTTGTTTCTCTTGAATTGCAAATTTGTAATACTAGAGGAGACTGATAATCTCTGTTATTCTTTTTCGAATGACGGAACAACAGCTCCCTGGTTGATCCTGCCAGTAGTCATATGCTTGTCTCAAAGATTAAGCCATGCATGTCTCAGTACAAGCCAAATTAAGGTGAAACCGCGAAAGGCTCATTAAATCAGTTATGGTTCCTTAGATCGTACCCACATTTACTTGGATAACTGTGGTAATTCTAGAGCTAATACATGCAAACAGAGCTCCGACCGGAGACGGAAGGAGCGCTTTTATTAGATCAAAACCAATCGGTGGCGAGCTTGCTCGACATCGTAATACTTGGTGACTCTGAATAACTTTACGCTGATCGCACGGTCTCGCACCGGCGACGCATCTTTCAAATGTCTGCCTTATCAACTGTCGATGGTAGGTTCTGCGCCTACCATGGTTGTAACGGGTAACGGGGAATCAGGGTTCGATTCCGGAGAGGGAGCCTGAGAAACGGCTACCACATCCAAGGAAGGCAGCAGGCGCGCAAATTACCCACTCCCGGCACGGGGAGGTAGTGACGAAAAATAACGATACGGGACTCATCCGAGGCCCCGTAATCGGAATGAGTACACTCTAAACCCTTTAACGAGGATCAATTGGAGGGCAAGTCTGGTGCCAGCAGCCGCGGTAATTCCAGCTCCAATAGCGTATATTAAAGTTGTTGCGGTTAAAAAGCTCGTAGTCGAATCTGTGTCCCGCGTCGCTGGTTCATCGTACGCGGTGTCAACTGGCGTGTCGCGGGACGTCCTGCCGGTGGGCTTAGCTCGCAAGGGCGGCCCAACTCAATCCCGCCGCGGTGCTCTTCACTGAGTGTCGAGGTGGGCCGGCACGTTTACTTTGAACAAATTAGAGTGCTTAAAGCAGGCTAAAACTTCGCCTGAATACTGTGTGCATGGAATAATGGAATAGGACCTCGGTTCTATTTTGTTGGTTTTCGGAACCCCGAGGTAATGATTAATAGGAACGGATGGGGGCATTCGTATTGCGACGTTAGAGGTGAAATTCTTGGATCGTCGCAAGACGGACAGAAGCGAAAGCATTTGCCAAAAACGCTTTCATTGATCAAGAACGAAAGTTAGAGGTTCGAAGGCGATCAGATACCGCCCTAGTTCTAACCATAAACGATGCCAGCTAGCGATCCGCCGACGTTCCTCCGATGACTCGGCGGGCAGCTTCCGGGAAACCAAAGCTTTTGGGTTCCGGGGGAAGTATGGTTGCAAAGCTGAAACTTAAAGGAATTGACGGAAGGGCACCACCAGGAGTGGAGCCTGCGGCTTAATTTGACTCAACACGGGAAACCTCACCAGGCCCGGACACCGGAAGGATTGACAGATTGAGAGCTCTTTCTTGATTCGGTGGGTGGTGGTGCATGGCCGTTCTTAGTTGGTGGAGCGATTTGTCTGGTTAATTCCGATAACGAACGAGACTCTAGCCTGCTAACTAGGCGTATTTCGACATCCCAAAGGCCCGCCGGTGATGGGTTTCGGCCCCCACTGCGCGCGGTTTTTACTGTCGGCGTACAAACAATTCTTCTTAGAGGGACAGGCGGCTTCTAGCCGCACGAGATTGAGCAATAACAGGTCTGTGATGCCCTTAGATGTTCTGGGCCGCACGCGCGCTACACTGAAGGAATCAGCGTGTCCTCCCTGGCCGAGCGGCCCGGGTAACCCGCTGAACCTCCTTCGTGCTAGGGATTGGGGCTTGCAATTGTTCCCCATGAACGAGGAATTCCCAGTAAGCGCGAGTCATAAGCTCGCGTTGATTACGTCCCTGCCCTTTGTACACACCGCCCGTCGCTACTACCGATTGAATGATTTAGTGAGGTCTTCGGACTGAGCGCGGTGGCGTTTCGGCGTCGTCGATGCTTCGGAAAGATGACCAAACTTGATCATTTAGAGGAAGTAAAAGTCGTAACAAGGTTTCCGTAGGTGAACCTGCGGAAGGATCATTACAGTGTTTGTCAACTTACGACAAGTCTGTTATAAATATTTGAACTATATATCGTTTTACTTGCATATGCTGTCATTAGAACGTCCGTTATTAAACGCATACGATCTTTTGAGGTATAGAATGCGAAATAAACGAAATGTTTTTAGGAACTAAAGTTAGAAACAATTATATTATTTATATTTTTGTTTACTTTAAAGTTCTAAAAAAAACAAAGTTGTCGATGAGGTCTAATATTAATATGTATATACCAATTTGTCTTGATAAAAATTGGGTACCAAGAAAAATAACAAATTCGTATCCATCTGTTATTCAGATAAAAAAACGAATAATTTTTTTCTAAGGAATTCAAAATCGTAGAATGCGATATATTATTCCGACGGTGTTGAAAGTTTTTCGCCCAAATTGTCAAGATGGTAAAAATGCATGTACTCATTGGTGACGAAATTAAGAGGAAATACTTGTGCACGTTTACTCCGTGTACGCCTCGTTTGTAAAACACGGCGTTACAAATGGAGAAATTCGTAAGTACATAATTTTCTCTTATCATTTTTTTTTTAATACATTTTTCACGATATTTTATAAGACGTATAGTTTCTTTAAACGAAAACTTATACTTTCGTATGGAAACACGTTTAATGTTAAAACGATTACCCTGAACGGTGAATCACTTGGCTCGTGGGTCGATGAAGAACGCAGCTAATTGCGCGTCAACTTGTGAACTGCAGGACACATGAACATCGACATTTCGAACGCACATTGCGGTCCTCGGATACTCGTTCCTGGACCACTCCTGGCTGAGGGTCGTATCAAATTAAAAAGACTGTTCGATTTTTTTTTTTTGAAAAAAATTGTCGGAACGCGTTGGATGTAGATGCGTTTATTTTTAACGCAACATCTTAAATTGCGATAGCAACGTATAAAATTTGTATAAATTTTATACGTGTATTGTACACAACGTATCGAACATAAAAATGCGTAAATCTATATGTCTTTTAAATGTAGTAGAATTACGTACACGATCGTCGTGTCCGAGAAATCTTCTCAAAGACGACGTCTGATCTGTGTTTCTATATGGCATTTAATTATTGGACATTGATTTTAAAATGCATAGTTTGGTACTTAAATATCATCTATCGACCTCAGAGCAGGTGAGACTACCCGCTGAATTTAAGCATATTACTAAGCGGAGGAAAAGAAACTAACTAGGATTCCCTCAGTAGCTGCGAGCGAACAGGGAAAAGCCCAGTACCGAATCCCGTGGCCGACATCGACCACCGGGAAATGTGGTGTTAGGGAGGATTCATTATCCCGAGATTGTGCGGCGCGTCCAAGTCCTTCTTAAACGGGGCCACAGCCCATAGAGGGTGCCAGGCCCGTAGTGACCGCTGCCAATTGCGGGAGAATCTCTCCTCAGAGTCGGGTTGCTTGAGAGTGCAGCCCTAAGTGGGTGGTAAACTCCATCTAAGGCTAAATATGACCACGAGACCGATAGCGAACAAGTACCGTGAGGGAAAGTTGAAAAGCACTTTGAAGAGAGAGTTCAAGAGTACGTGAAACCGTTCAGGGGTAAACCTGAGAAACCCGAAAGGTCGAAAGAGGAAATTCATTCGCGTCTCTACTGTCGGAGTTGAAAGTTTGTGTGACGGATTACGTTTACGTCGTCCGCGCCTCTCGTTCTTCGAACCGATGTGGAACGCGTGCACTTTTCCTCTAGTAGGACGTCGCGATCCGTTGGGTGTCTGTCTAAGACTTGGGGTGGAGCCCACATGGCTTTTGTCGCGTGGACCCTCGATGTTCCGACAGACTCGCTCGACGGTATGCTAAAGGCGCGGGGCCGCTACTCAGTTAGCGTTCGGCCCGTAGCAAGCACGTTCTGTGTTTGACGGTGATCGGACCTGGTGCCGATTCTGTCCCAGAACGACTGTTGGTTGCGGTGTTCTCGAACAGACCTCGTTGAAACGCCGATCAGCGACGCTATAGCTTTGGGTACTTTCAGGACCCGTCTTGAAACACGGACCAAGGAGTCTAGCATGTGCGCGAGTCATTGGGACATGACTAAACCTAAAGGCGTAATGAAAGTAAAGGTTTACCTTGCGTAGACCGAGGGAGGATGGGTGGTTTGCCCTTAAAGTGGCCACTCCGCACTCCCGGGGCGTCTCATTCTCATTGCGAGAAGAGGCGCACCAAGAGCGTACACGCTGGGACCCGAAAGATGGTGAACTATGCCTGGTCAGGACGAAGTCAGGGGAAACCCTGATGGAGGTCCGTAGCGATTCTGACGTGCAAATCGATCGTCGGAACTGGGTATAGGGGCGAAAGACTAATCGAACCATCTAGTAGCTGGTTCCCTCCGAAGTTTCCCTCAGGATAGCTGGCGCTCGTTGCGTACGAGTTTCATCCGGTAAAGCGAATGATTAGAGGCATTGGGGTCGAAACGACCTCAACCTATTCTCAAACTTTAAATGGGTGAGATCTCCGGCTTGCTCGAACTATTGAAGCCGTGAGACTCGAATCAGAGTGCCAAGTGGGCCATTTTTGGTAAGCAGAACTGGCGCTGTGGGATGAAC
>CAXIIO010001308.1:47500-57500 GCA_964028335.1 Altica lythri | reverse complement strand
AAGGAAAACGGGTTTCATTTTTATATATATGGATTGAAATGGCGAGTGATTTAACCATAAATTGCCGTGGTAGTTTTTCGAACAGAAAGACCATCAAACTTATATTTTTTTTGGATTGAGAAAGCGTCTTTTCATTATCCAATTCGTTTTGGTTTGTTGTAAAATTTGTTCATAACATAACAACATCCTTCATCATCGTTGTCGTTGTAAGACAATGAAAATTGGACCTTACAGGTGTATTTCGCAGACGACTTTTAATTTGTAAAATTAATTTTAGATTGCTCAATAATTTTAACAATTACAAACATTAAAAAAACTGCTATACAAAGTCAAGTAAATGCAATTTTTAATTGCACACTATTAAGTAACTTTCCATCGTCCCAAAATATGTTACAAAACACTATTTTAACGCCAAATATATAGCAACATTTGCGTGGCTATTTTACAATTATTGTACTATCGTAAAATAAACGCAGAAACGTAAATCCGCTTCCTGGTTTATCAGTGCTTTCTAATAGACTCTGTACATGACACGATTACTAGTATTACTTTAAACTTCTCATCATGCCATACTGTGTGGTTGTATTATTGTATTGTATACACTGACTTTGTCAAAAGTGTTAAGGTGTATGAAGATTCTACCAAAAAAATATTATAGTTTCTTTGCCATTTTCCTTACGATATAGTCATGATGTGTGACAACAGTTAAATTGTTATCTACTATGAAGTCTAGGTATTTAAACTTCGTTTTAAATTCAATTGTGCATGACCTATCTACTATCACATATTTAACTTGTGAAAGTACAAAGAATTTTATTAAAAATATTTCTATATTGTTAATAAAACGAAATATCTATACCACTGCTTTTGTGTTTAATACTTAGAAGCAGTGTTTATAAATAAAGTGTAGTTTAAGGTAGATAGCTGTTTTGTAGAATTTTATGTTTTTACTTGCTGTGAAAATACGTAGAAATTTGTTGAAAATATATTTATATGGTAAATTAAACGAAATGTGTATGCTACTGTTTCTGCTGTCAATTCTATAAAACGGTAGCAGTAAGTAAAGTGTACTTTTTCACATATTTGTAACTTGTGAAA
Source organism: Altica lythri (assembly GCA_964028335.1). Lineage (NCBI taxonomy): Eukaryota > Metazoa > Arthropoda > Insecta > Coleoptera > Chrysomelidae > Altica > Altica lythri. The sequence continues at coordinate 56,402 of CAXIIO010001308.1, read as the reverse complement.
GAACAGAGAATTTTATTGAAAATATTTTAATATTGTTAATAAAACCAAATATGTAGAATTTTAAGTTTTAACTTGTGAAAGTATGTAGAATTTTTCTAAAATTATATTTATATGCTAAATCAGAGAAAAATATATTTTTATTAAATTAAACGAAATATATATGCTACTGTTTCTGCTGTCGATTCTAAAAAACGGTAGTAGTAAATAAAATGTACTTTTTTACATATTTAACTTGTGAAAGTACGGAGAATTTTATTGAAAATATTTTGATGTTGTTAATAAAACTAAATATCTATACAACTGCTTTTGCTTTTAATATTAAGAAGCAGTGCTAGTAAATAAAGTGTAGTTTTAAGCTAGATAGCTGTTTTGTAGAATTTCATGTTTTTACTTGTTGTGAAAGTACGTAGAAATTTTTTGAAATTTTATTAATATTGAAAAGTAAATGAAATATTTATGCTTCTGCTTCTGTTTCCGATTCCAAGAAACAATGCTAGTGAAAAAATTTAGGTTTAAGCTTCGAAAGCTGTTTTGTAGAATTTTAAGTTTTAACTTGTGAAAGTATGTAGAATTTTTCTGGAATTATATTTATATGGTAAATCAGAGAAAAATATATTTTTATGTCGTAAATTAAACGAAATATATATGCTACTGATTCTGATTTTGAGTTTGAAAAACGGTGGTAGTAAATAAAATGTACTTTTTTACATATTTAACTTGTGAAAGTACAGAGAATTTTATTGAAAATATTTTTATATTGTTAATATAAACTAAATATCTATACAACTGCTTTTGCTTTTAATATTAAGAAGCAGTGCTAGTAAATAAAGTGTAGTTTTAAGCTAGATAGCTGTTTTGTAGAATTTCATGTTTTTACTTGTTGTGAAAGTACGTAGAAATTTTTTGAAATTTTATTAATATTGAAAAGTAAATGAAATATTTATGCTTCTGCTTCTGTTTCCGATTCCAAGAAACAATGCTAGTGAAAAAATGTAGGTTTAAGCTTCGAAAACTGTTTTGTAGAATTTTAAGTTTTAACTTGTGAAAGTATGTAGAATTTTTCTAAAATTATATTTATATGCTAAATCAGAGAAAAATATATTTTTATTAAATTAAACGAAATATATATGCTACTGTTTCTGCTGTCGATTCTAAAAAACGGTAGTAGTAAATAAAATGTACTTTTTTACATATTTAACTTGTGAAAGTACGGAGAATTTTATTGAAAATATTTTGATGTTGTTAATAAAACTAAATATCTATACAACTGCTTTTGCTTTTAATATTAAGAAGCAGTGCTAGTAAATAAAATGTAGTTTTAAGCTAGATAGCTGTTTTGTAGAATTTCATGTTTTTACTTGTTGTGAAAGTACGTAGAAATTTTTTGAAATTTTATTAATATTGAAAAGTAAATGAAATATTTATGCTTCTGCTTCTGTTTCCGATTCCAAGAAACAATGCTAGTGAAAAAATGTAGGTTTAAGCTTCGAAAGCTGTTTTGTAGAATTTTAAGTTTTAACTTGTGAAAGTATGTAGAATTTTTCTGGAATTATATTTATATGGTAAATCAGAGAAAAATATATTTTTATGTCGTAAATTAAACGAAATATATATGCTACTGATTCTGCTTTTGAGTTTGAAAAACGGTGGTAGTAAATAAAATGTACTTTTTTACATATTTAACTTGTGAAAGTACAGAGAATTTTATTGAAAATATTTTTATATTGTTAATATAAACTAAATATCTATACAACTGCTTTTGCTTTCAATATTAAGAAGCAGTGCTAGTAAATAAAGTGTAGTTTTAAGGTAGATAGCTGTTTTGTAGAATTTCATGTTTTTACTTGTTGTGAAAGTACGTAGAAATTTTTTGAAATTTTATTAATATTGAAAAGTAAATGAAATATTTATGCTTCTGCTTCTGTTTCCGATTCCAAGAAACAATGCTAGTGAAAAAATGTAGGTTTAAGCTTCGAAAGCTGTTTTGTAGAATTTTAAGTTTTAACTTGTGAAAGTATGTAGAATTTTTCTGGAATTATATTTATATGGTAAATCAGAGAAAAATATATTTTTATGTCGTAAATTAAACGAAATATATATGCTACTGATTCTGATTTTGAGTTTGAAAAACGGTGGTAGTAAATAAAATGTACTTTTTTACATATTTAACTTGTGAAAGTACAGAGAATTTTATTGAAAATATTTTTATATTGTTAATATAAACTAAATATCTATACAACTGCTTTTGCTTTTAATATTAAGAAGCAGTGCTAGTAAATAAAGTGTAGTTTTAAGCTAGATAGCTGTTTTGTAGAATTTCATGTTTTTACTTGTTGTGAAAGTACGTAGAAATTTTTTGAAATTTTATTAATATTGAAAAGTAAATGAAATATTTATGCTTCTGCTTCTGTTTCCGATTCCAAGAAACAATGCTAGTGAAAAAATGTAGGTTTAAGCTTCGAAAGCTGTTTTGTAGAATTTTAAGTTTTAACTTGTGAAAGTATGTAGAATTTTTCTGGAATTATATTTATATGGTAAATCAGAGAAAAATATATTTTTATGTCGTAAATTAAACGAAATATATATGCTACTGATTCTGCTTTTGAGTTTGAAAAACGGTGGTAGTAAATAAAATGTACTTTTTTACATATTTAACTTGTGAAAGTACAGAGAATTTTATTGAAAATATTTTTATATTGTTAATATAAACTAAATATCTATACAACTGCTTTTGCTTTCAATATTAAGAAGCAGTGCTAGTAAATAAAGTGTAGTTTTAAGGTAGATAGCTGTTTTGTAGAATTTCATGTTTTTACTTGTTGTGAAAGTACGTAGAAATTTTTTGAAATTTTATTAATATTGAAAAGTAAATGAAATATTTATGCTTCTGCTTCTGTTTCCGATTCCAAGAAACAATGCTAGTGAAAAAATGTAGGTTTAAGCTTCGAAAGCTGTTTTGTAGAATTTTAAGTTTTAACTTGTGAAAGTATGTAGAATTTTTCTGGAATTATATTTATATGGTAAATCAGAGAAAAATATATTTTTATGTCGTAAATTAAACGAAATATATATGCTACTGATTCTGCTTTTGAGTTTGAAAAACGGTGGTAGTAAATAAAATGTACTTTTTTACATATTTAACTTGTGAAAGTACAGAGAATTTTATTGAAAATATTTTTATATTGTTAATATAAACTAAATATCTATACAACTGCTTTTGCTTTCAATATTAAGAAGCAGTGCTAGTAAATAAAGTGTAGTTTTAAGGTAGATAGCTGTTTTGTAGAATTTCATGTTTTTACTTGTTGTGATAGTACGTAGAAATTTTATTAATATTGAAAAGTAAATGAAATATTTATGCTTTTGCTTCTGTTTCCGATTCCAAGAAACAGTGCTAGTAAAAAAATGTAGGTTTAAGCTTCGAAAACTGTTTTGTAGAATTTTAAGTTTTAACTTGTGAAAGTATGTAGAATTTTTCTAAAATTATATTTATATGCTAAATCAGAGAAAAATATATTTTTATTAAATTAAACGAAATATATATGCTACTGTTTCTGCTGTCGATTCTAAAAAACGGTAGTAGTAAATAAAGTATACTTTTTTAAATGTTTAATTTGTGAAAGTACGTGGAATATTTTTGAAAGCACATGATATAATGGTCAACGAATAATAGTTTTTATATCTTGTTAATTTAATATTAAGATAAACCAATTTAATAACTGAATTAATTGTGTTAACGTATTTTAGTAAGAAATGATTGAATTATTATTGTAGTTAAATTTTACAAGTTATTTCTCAGTAATATGTAAAAATAATTTTTTTTAAATATATTTTTTTGTAAATATCACTTAATTGTGCCAACATAACAACTTAAGTTTTAATAAAATTTTATGAAATTTTATAATGTAATCTTTATTTTCATTAGAATGTTATATAGATTACGTAATGATTAAATTTATTGGACGAATATTAAATTATATAAAGTATTAAACCATAAATTTAAACTACATATACTAAATAACGTAAAGCGCTATAATAACAATTGCCCAGTTATGTAAAAAGACGACTCGACAAATACTCGATCTAAAAGTCTGGTGTTGTCCAAGTTTGATCTTTTTGCATTGTGGTTGAGATTTATATTATATATTTTATTTTCTAACATTTCTATCTTCAAAAATGTTGGTAGTAATTGTTAAGAAATATAAAATTATGTATATATAAAACCACAATTATTTTTTGTATCGTAAGATACAGATCACACAGCGAGATCGCGGATTTTGCAAGGCGTTTACACGTTTGGCGATCCACATGCGATCAAACTAATAAAATTTGATTTCAATCAAATTTTTCATTTTTTGCGACAACTCTCTTCTGTCCGAGCGGGAATTTCTATTCGTAACGATTCTTTCGAGTACACCGTGTCGCTTTATATCTAGCGAAGGGTCGAGAGAATGTTCGAAATTTTTTGCCGGTAGGCGTTTATATAAAACATGACAAAGTAGTTACATTTAAAACTAGCTCTCTGTTATGTAATATATTGTCTGTCCGGTTTTTATATGTAATATAAGAGATAATACAAATACGATTGTCTTGTCTTCTATAAATATCATATATACCTTATCTCCTATTAAGCGTGGCGTGCGAAAAGTTTAACTTTTCATGTACGCAAAATTCAACACGCACTAGGAAAAGAATATGATAGAGATTTGACACATCGGTCTTTTGTTTCTCTTGAATTGCAAATTTGTAATACTAGAGGAGACTGATAATCTCTGTTATTCTTTTTCGAATGACGGAACAACAGCTCCCTGGTTGATCCTGCCAGTAGTCATATGCTTGTCTCAAAGATTAAGCCATGCATGTCTCAGTACAAGCCAAATTAAGGTGAAACCGCGAAAGGCTCATTAAATCAGTTATGGTTCCTTAGATCGTACCCACATTTACTTGGATAACTGTGGTAATTCTAGAGCTAATACATGCAAACAGAGCTCCGACCGGAGACGGAAGGAGCGCTTTTATTAGATCAAAACCAATCGGTGGCGAGCTTGCTCGACATCGTAATACTTGGTGACTCTGAATAACTTTACGCTGATCGCACGGTCTCGCACCGGCGACGCATCTTTCAAATGTCTGCCTTATCAACTGTCGATGGTAGGTTCTGCGCCTACCATGGTTGTAACGGGTAACGGGGAATCAGGGTTCGATTCCGGAGAGGGAGCCTGAGAAACGGCTACCACATCCAAGGAAGGCAGCAGGCGCGCAAATTACCCACTCCCGGCACGGGGAGGTAGTGACGAAAAATAACGATACGGGACTCATCCGAGGCCCCGTAATCGGAATGAGTACACTCTAAACCCTTTAACGAGGATCAATTGGAGGGCAAGTCTGGTGCCAGCAGCCGCGGTAATTCCAGCTCCAATAGCGTATATTAAAGTTGTTGCGGTTAAAAAGCTCGTAGTCGAATCTGTGTCCCGCGTCGCTGGTTCATCGTACGCGGTGTCAACTGGCGTGTCGCGGGACGTCCTGCCGGTGGGCTTAGCTCGCAAGGGCGGCCCAACTCAATCCCGCCGCGGTGCTCTTCACTGAGTGTCGAGGTGGGCCGGCACGTTTACTTTGAACAAATTAGAGTGCTTAAAGCAGGCTAAAACTTCGCCTGAATACTGTGTGCATGGAATAATGGAATAGGACCTCGGTTCTATTTTGTTGGTTTTCGGAACCCCGAGGTAATGATTAATAGGAACGGATGGGGGCATTCGTATTGCGACGTTAGAGGTGAAATTCTTGGATCGTCGCAAGACGGACAGAAGCGAAAGCATTTGCCAAAAACGCTTTCATTGATCAAGAACGAAAGTTAGAGGTTCGAAGGCGATCAGATACCGCCCTAGTTCTAACCATAAACGATGCCAGCTAGCGATCCGCCGACGTTCCTCCGATGACTCGGCGGGCAGCTTCCGGGAAACCAAAGCTTTTGGGTTCCGGGGGAAGTATGGTTGCAAAGCTGAAACTTAAAGGAATTGACGGAAGGGCACCACCAGGAGTGGAGCCTGCGGCTTAATTTGACTCAACACGGGAAACCTCACCAGGCCCGGACACCGGAAGGATTGACAGATTGAGAGCTCTTTCTTGATTCGGTGGGTGGTGGTGCATGGCCGTTCTTAGTTGGTGGAGCGATTTGTCTGGTTAATTCCGATAACGAACGAGACTCTAGCCTGCTAACTAGGCGTATTTCGACATCCCAAAGGCCCGCCGGTGATGGGTTTCGGCCCCCACTGCGCGCGGTTTTTACTGTCGGCGTACAAACAATTCTTCTTAGAGGGACAGGCGGCTTCTAGCCGCACGAGATTGAGCAATAACAGGTCTGTGATGCCCTTAGATGTTCTGGGCCGCACGCGCGCTACACTGAAGGAATCAGCGTGTCCTCCCTGGCCGAGCGGCCCGGGTAACCCGCTGAACCTCCTTCGTGCTAGGGATTGGGGCTTGCAATTGTTCCCCATGAACGAGGAATTCCCAGTAAGCGCGAGTCATAAGCTCGCGTTGATTACGTCCCTGCCCTTTGTACACACCGCCCGTCGCTACTACCGATTGAATGATTTAGTGAGGTCTTCGGACTGAGCGCGGTGGCGTTTCGGCGTCGTCGATGCTTCGGAAAGATGACCAAACTTGATCATTTAGAGGAAGTAAAAGTCGTAATAAGGTTTCCGTAGGTGAACCTGCGGAAGGATCATTACAGTGTTTGTCAACTTACGACAAGTCTGTTATAAATATTTGAACTATATATCGTTTTACTTGCATATGCTGTCATTAGAACGTCCGTTATTAAACGCATACGATCTTTTGAGGTATAGAATGCGAAATAAACGAAATGTTTTTAGGAACTAAAGTTAGAAACAATTATATTATTTATATTTTTGTTTACTTTAAAGTTCTAAAAAAAACAAAGTTGTCGATGAGGTCTAATATTAATATGTATATACCAATTTGTCTTGATAAAAATTGGGTACCAAGAAAAATAACAAATTCGTATCCATCTGTTATTCAGATAAAAAAACGAATAATTTTTTTCTAAGGAATTCAAAATCGTAGAATGCGATATATTATTCCGACGGTGTTGAAAGTTTTTCGCCCAAATTGTCAAGATGGTAAAAATGCATGTACTCATTGGTGACGAAATTAAGAGGAAATACTTGTGCACGTTTACTCCGTGTACGCCTCGTTTGTAAAACACGGCGTTACAAATGGAGAAATTCGTAAGTACATAATTTTCTCTTATCATTTTTTTTTTAATACATTTTTCACGATATTTTATAAGACGTATAGTTTCTTTAAACGAAAACTTATACTTTCGTATGGAAACACGTTTAATGTTAAAACGATTACCCTGAACGGTCAATCACTTGGCTCGTGGGTCGATGAAGAACGCAGCTAATTGCGCGTCAACTTGTGAACTGCAGGACACATGAACATCGACATTTCGAACGCACATTGCGGTCCTCGGATACTCGTTCCTGGACCACTCCTGGCTGAGGGTCGTATCAAATTAAAAAGACTGTTCGATTTTTTTTTTTTGAAAAAAATTGTCGGAACGCGTTGGATGTAGATGCGTTTATTTTTAACGCAACATCTTAAATTGCGATAGCAACGTATAAAATTTGTATAAATTTTATACGTGTATTGTACACAACGTATCGAACATAAAAATGCGTAAATCTATATGTCTTTTAAATGTAGTAGAATTACGTACACGATCGTCGTGTCCGAGAAATCTTCTCAAAGACGACGTCTGATCTGTGTTTCTATATGGCATTTAATTATTGGACATTGATTTTAAAATGCATAGTTTGGTACTTAAATATCATCTATCGACCTCAGAGCAGGTGAGACTACCCGCTGAATTTAAGCATATTACTAAGCGGAGGAAAAGAAACTAACTAGGATTCCCTCAGTAGCTGCGAGCGAACAGGGAAAAGCCCAGTACCGAATCCCGTGGCCGACATCGACCACCGGGAAATGTGGTGTTAGGGAGGATTCATTATCCCGAGATTGTGCGGCGCGTCCAAGTCCTTCTTGAACGGGGCCACAGCCCATAGAGGGTGCCAGGCCCGTAGTGACCGCTGCCAATTGCGGGAGAATCTCTCCTCAGAGTCGGGTTGCTTGAGAGTGCAGCCCTAAGTGGGTGGTAAACTCCATCTAAGGCTAAATATGACCACGAGACCGATAGCGAACAAGTACCGTGAGGGAAAGTTGAAAAGCACTTTGAAGAGAGAGTTCAAGAGTACGTGAAACCGTTCAGGGGTAAACCTGAGAAACCCGAAAGGTCGAAAGAGGAAATTCATTCGCGTCTCTACTGTCGGAGTTGAAAGTTTGTGTGACGGATTACGTTTACGTCGTCCGCGCCTCTCGTTCTTCGAACCGATGTGGAACGCGTGCACTTTTCCTCTAGTAGGACGTCGCGATCCGTTGGGTGTCTGTCTAAGACTTGGGGTGGAGCCCACATGGCTTTTGTCGCGTGGACCCTCGATGTTCCGACAGACTCGCTCGACGGTATGCTAAAGGCGCGGGGCCGCTACTCAGTTAGCGTTCGGCCCGTAGCAAGCACGTTCTGTGTTTGACGGTGATCGGACCTGGTGCCGATTCTGTCCCAGAACGACTGTTGGTTGCGGTGTTCTCGAACAGACCTCGTTGAAACGCCGATCAGCGACGCTATAGCTTTGGGTACTTTCAGGACCCGTCTTGAAACACGGACCAAGGAGTCTAGCATGTGCGCGAGTCATTGGGACATGACTAAACCTAAAGGCGTAATGAAAGTAAAGGTTTACCTTGCGTAGACCGAGGGAGGATGGGTGGTTTGCCCTTAAAGTGGCCACTCCGCACTCCCGGGGCGTCTCATTCTCATTGCGAGAAG
>CAXIIO010001308.1:32500-42500 GCA_964028335.1 Altica lythri | reverse complement strand
GTACCTTGTTATTTAGTTTTTTAGGTAATTTAGTTTTATAATTATTATAGAGTAAAACTTGTAAAAAAGGAAAATCCGTAAATAAATTAATAAATAAATAAAATTTATACATTCCATAAATTAAAACTATGGGTGTGATGTCACAGGTTAATTTAAGGTTTATTTAATTAAGTGACCACGTTTCCGAACAAACGATGCTCTTTCAATATAGTCTATGGCTGTGAATGACATTGACATTCGTTACGCGCGTTTTTTAAAATATGCAAAATTAAATGTCTATTTTTCAATATTTCTGAGAGATTTTCTTAATATTTTCTTCCGTAAGAACCTTCTCCTAATAATAACAAATACAACAAAAAAAGAATTAGTAAAATCGGTCCAGTCATTCACGCGTGATGCCATGACCAAGGAAAACGGGTTTCATTTTTATATATATGGATTGAAATGGCGAGTGATTTAACCATAAATTGCCGTGGTAGTTTTTCGAACAGAAAGACCATCAAACTTATATTTTTTTTGGATTGAGAAAGCGTCTTTTCATTATCCAATTCGTTTTGGTTTGTTGTAAAATTTGTTCATAACATAACAACATCCTTCATCATCGTTGTCGTTGTAAGACAATGAAAATTGGACCTTACAGGTGTATTTCGCAGACGACTTTTAATTTGTAAAATTAATTTTAGATTGCTCAATAATTTTAACAATTACAAACATTAAAAAAACTGCTATACAAAGTCAAGTAAATGCAATTTTTAATTGCACACTATTAAGTAACTTTCCATCGTCCCAAAATATGTTACAAAACACTATTTTAACGCCAAATATATAGCAACATTTGCGTGGCTATTTTACAATTATTGTACTATCGTAAAATAAACGCAGAAACGTAAATCCGCTTCCTGGTTTATCAGTGCTTTCTAATAGACTCTGTACATGACACGATTACTAGTATTACTTTAAACTTCTCATCATGCCATACTGTGTGGTTGTATTATTGTATTGTATACACTGACTTTGTCAAAAGTGTTAAGGTGTATGAAGATTCTACCAAAAAAATATTATAGTTTCTTTGCCATTTTCCTTACGATATAGTCATGATGTGTGACAACAGTTAAATTGTTATCTACTATGAAGTCTAGGTATTTAAACTTCGTTTTAAATTCAATTGTGCATGACCTATCTACTATCACATATTTAACTTGTGAAAGTACAAAGAATTTTATTAAAAATATTTCTATATTGTTAATAAAACGAAATATCTATACCACTGCTTTTGTGTTTAATACTTAGAAGCAGTGTTTATAAATAAAGTGTAGTTTAAGGTAGATAGCTGTTTTGTAGAATTTTATGTTTTTACTTGCTGTGAAAATACGTAGAAATTTGTTGAAAATATATTTATATGGTAAATTAAACGAAATGTGTATGCTACTGTTTCTGCTGTCAATTCTATAAAACGGTAGCAGTAAGTAAAGTGTACTTTTTCACATATTTGTAACTTGTGAAAGTACAGAGAATTTTATTGAAAATATTTTAATATTGTTAATAAAACCAAATATGTAGAATTTTAAGTTTTAACTTGTGAAAGTATGTAGAATTTTTCTAAAATTATATTTATATGCTAAATCAGAGAAAAATATATTTTTATTAAATTAAACGAAATATATATGCTACTGTTTCTGCTGTCGATTCTAAAAAACGGTAGTAGTAAATAAAATGTACTTTTTTACATATTTAACTTGTGAAAGTACGGAGAATTTTATTGAAAATATTTTGATGTTGTTAATAAAACTAAATATCTATACAACTGCTTTTGCTTTTAATATTAAGAAGCAGTGCTAGTAAATAAAGTGTAGTTTTAAGCTAGATAGCTGTTTTGTAGAATTTCATGTTTTTACTTGTTGTGAAAGTACGTAGAAATTTTTTGAAATTTTATTAATATTGAAAAGTAAATGAAATATTTATGCTTCTGCTTCTGTTTCCGATTCCAAGAAACAATGCTAGTGAAAAAATTTAGGTTTAAGCTTCGAAAGCTGTTTTGTAGAATTTTAAGTTTTAACTTGTGAAAGTATGTAGAATTTTTCTGGAATTATATTTATATGGTAAATCAGAGAAAAATATATTTTTATGTCGTAAATTAAACGAAATATATATGCTACTGATTCTGATTTTGAGTTTGAAAAACGGTGGTAGTAAATAAAATGTACTTTTTTACATATTTAACTTGTGAAAGTACAGAGAATTTTATTGAAAATATTTTTATATTGTTAATATAAACTATATATCTATACAACTGCTTTTGCTTTTAATATTAAGAAGCAGTGCTAGTAAATAAAGTGTAGTTTTAAGCTAGATAGCTGTTTTGTAGAATTTCATGTTTTTACTTGTTGTGAAAGTACGTAGAAATTTTTTGAAATTTTATTAATATTGAAAAGTAAATGAAATATTTATGCTTCTGCTTCTGTTTCCGATTCCAAGAAACAATGCTAGTGAAAAAATGTAGGTTTAAGCTTCGAAAACTGTTTTGTAGAATTTTAAGTTTTAACTTGTGAAAGTATGTAGAATTTTTCTAAAATTATATTTATATGCTAAATCAGAGAAAAATATATTTTTATTAAATTAAACGAAATATATATGCTACTGTTTCTGCTGTCGATTCTAAAAAACGGTAGTAGTAAATAAAATGTACTTTTTTACATATTTAACTTGTGAAAGTACGGAGAATTTTATTGAAAATATTTTGATGTTGTTAATAAAACTAAATATCTATACAACTGCTTTTGCTTTTAATATTAAGAAGCAGTGCTAGTAAATAAAATGTAGTTTTAAGCTAGATAGCTGTTTTGTAGAATTTCATGTTTTTACTTGTTGTGAAAGTACGTAGAAATTTTTTGAAATTTTATTAATATTGAAAAGTAAATGAAATATTTATGCTTCTGCTTCTGTTTCCGATTCCAAGAAACAATGCTAGTGAAAAAATGTAGGTTTAAGCTTCGAAAGCTGTTTTGTAGAATTTTAAGTTTTAACTTGTGAAAGTATGTAGAATTTTTCTGGAATTATATTTATATGGTAAATCAGAGAAAAATATATTTTTATGTCGTAAATTAAACGAAATATATATGCTACTGATTCTGCTTTTGAGTTTGAAAAACGGTGGTAGTAAATAAAATGTACTTTTTTACATATTTAACTTGTGAAAGTACAGAGAATTTTATTGAAAATATTTTTATATTGTTAATATAAACTAAATATCTATACAACTGCTTTTGCTTTCAATATTAAGAAGCAGTGCTAGTAAATAAAGTGTAGTTTTAAGGTAGATAGCTGTTTTGTAGAATTTCATGTTTTTACTTGTTGTGAAAGTACGTAGAAATTTTTTGAAATTTTATTAATATTGAAAAGTAAATGAAATATTTATGCTTCTGCTTCTGTTTCCGATTCCAAGAAACAATGCTAGTGAAAAAATGTAGGTTTAAGCTTCGAAAGCTGTTTTGTAGAATTTTAAGTTTTAACTTGTGAAAGTATGTAGAATTTTTCTGGAATTATATTTATATGGTAAATCAGAGAAAAATATATTTTTATGTCGTAAATTAAACGAAATATATATGCTACTGATTCTGATTTTGAGTTTGAAAAACGGTGGTAGTAAATAAAATGTACTTTTTTACATATTTAACTTGTGAAAGTACAGAGAATTTTATTGAAAATATTTTTATATTGTTAATATAAACTAAATATCTATACAACTGCTTTTGCTTTTAATATTAAGAAGCAGTGCTAGTAAATAAAGTGTAGTTTTAAGCTAGATAGCTGTTTTGTAGAATTTCATGTTTTTACTTGTTGTGAAAGTACGTAGAAATTTTTTGAAATTTTATTAATATTGAAAAGTAAATGAAATATTTATGCTTCTGCTTCTGTTTCCGATTCCAAGAAACAATGCTAGTGAAAAAATGTAGGTTTAAGCTTCGAAAGCTGTTTTGTAGAATTTTAAGTTTTAACTTGTGAAAGTATGTAGAATTTTTCTGGAATTATATTTATATGGTAAATCAGAGAAAAATATATTTTTATGTCGTAAATTAAACGAAATATATATGCTACTGATTCTGCTTTTGAGTTTGAAAAACGGTGGTAGTAAATAAAATGTACTTTTTTACATATTTAACTTGTGAAAGTACAGAGAATTTTATTGAAAATATTTTTATATTGTTAATATAAACTAAATATCTATACAACTGCTTTTGCTTTCAATATTAAGAAGCAGTGCTAGTAAATAAAGTGTAGTTTTAAGGTAGATAGCTGTTTTGTAGAATTTCATGTTTTTACTTGTTGTGAAAGTACGTAGAAATTTTTTGAAATTTTATTAATATTGAAAAGTAAATGAAATATTTATGCTTCTGCTTCTGTTTCCGATTCCAAGAAACAATGCTAGTGAAAAAATGTAGGTTTAAGCTTCGAAAGCTGTTTTGTAGAATTTTAAGTTTTAACTTGTGAAAGTATGTAGAATTTTTCTGGAATTATATTTATATGGTAAATCAGAGAAAAATATATTTTTATGTCGTAAATTAAACGAAATATATATGCTACTGATTCTGCTTTTGAGTTTGAAAAACGGTGGTAGTAAATAAAATGTACTTTTTTACATATTTAACTTGTGAAAGTACAGAGAATTTTATTGAAAATATTTTTATATTGTTAATATAAACTAAATATCTATACAACTGCTTTTGCTTTCAATATTAAGAAGCAGTGCTAGTAAATAAAGTGTAGTTTTAAGGTAGATAGCTGTTTTGTAGAATTTCATGTTTTTACTTGTTGTGATAGTACGTAGAAATTTTATTAATATTGAAAAGTAAATGAAATATTTATGCTTTTGCTTCTGTTTCCGATTCCAAGAAACAGTGCTAGTAAAAAAATGTAGGTTTAAGCTTCGAAAACTGTTTTGTAGAATTTTAAGTTTTAACTTGTGAAAGTATGTAGAATTTTTCTAAAATTATATTTATATGCTAAATCAGAGAAAAATATATTTTTATTAAATTAAACGAAATATATATGCTACTGTTTCTGCTGTCGATTCTAAAAAACGGTAGTAGTAAATAAAGTATACTTTTTTAAATGTTTAATTTGTGAAAGTACGTGGAATATTTTTGAAAGCACATGATATAATGGTCAACGAATAATAGTTTTTATATCTTGTTAATTTAATATTAAGATAAACCAATTTAATAACTGAATTAATTGTGTTAACGTATTTTAGTAAGAAATGATTGAATTATTATTGTAGTTAAATTTTACAAGTTATTTCTCAGTAATATGTAAAAATAATTTTTTTTAAATATATTTTTTTGTAAATATCACTTAATTGTGCCAACATAACAACTTAAGTTTTAATAAAATTTTATGAAATTTTATAATGTAATCTTTATTTTCATTAGAATGTTATATAGATTACGTAATGATTAAATTTATTGGACGAATATTAAATTATATAAAGTATTAAACCATAAATTTAAACTACATATACTAAATAACGTAAAGCGCTATAATAACAATTGCCCAGTTATGTAAAAAGACGACTCGACAAATACTCGATCTAAAAGTCTGGTGTTGTCCAAGTTTGATCTTTTTGCATTGTGGTTGAGATTTATATTATATATTTTATTTTCTAACATTTCTATCTTCAAAAATGTTGGTAGTAATTGTTAAGAAATATAAAATTATGTATATATAAAACCACAATTATTTTTTGTATCGTAAGATACAGATCACACAGCGAGATCGCGGATTTTGCAAGGCGTTTACACGTTTGGCGATCCACATGCGATCAAACTAATAAAATTTGATTTCAATCAAATTTTTCATTTTTTGCGACAACTCTCTTCTGTCCGAGCGGGAATTTCTATTCGTAACGATTCTTTCGAGTACACCGTGTCGCTTTATATCTAGCGAAGGGTCGAGAGAATGTTCGAAATTTTTTGCCGGTAGGCGTTTATATAAAACATGACAAAGTAGTTACATTTAAAACTAGCTCTCTGTTATGTAATATATTGTCTGTCCGGTTTTTATATGTAATATAAGAGATAATACAAATACGATTGTCTTGTCTTCTATAAATATCATATATACCTTATCTCCTATTAAGCGTGGCGTGCGAAAAGTTTAACTTTTCATGTACGCAAAATTCAACACGCACTAGGAAAAGAATATGATAGAGATTTGACACATCGGTCTTTTGTTTCTCTTGAATTGCAAATTTGTAATACTAGAGGAGACTGATAATCTCTGTTATTCTTTTTCGAATGACGGAACAACAGCTCCCTGGTTGATCCTGCCAGTAGTCATATGCTTGTCTCAAAGATTAAGCCATGCATGTCTCAGTACAAGCCAAATTAAGGTGAAACCGCGAAAGGCTCATTAAATCAGTTATGGTTCCTTAGATCGTACCCACATTTACTTGGATAACTGTGGTAATTCTAGAGCTAATACATGCAAACAGAGCTCCGACCGGAGACGGAAGGAGCGCTTTTATTAGATCAAAACCAATCGGTGGCGAGCTTGCTCGACATCGTAATACTTGGTGACTCTGAATAACTTTACGCTGATCGCACGGTCTCGCACCGGCGACGCATCTTTCAAATGTCTGCCTTATCAACTGTCGATGGTAGGTTCTGCGCCTACCATGGTTGTAACGGGTAACGGGGAATCAGGGTTCGATTCCGGAGAGGGAGCCTGAGAAACGGCTACCACATCCAAGGAAGGCAGCAGGCGCGCAAATTACCCACTCCCGGCACGGGGAGGTAGTGACGAAAAATAACGATACGGGACTCATCCGAGGCCCCGTAATCGGAATGAGTACACTCTAAACCCTTTAACGAGGATCAATTGGAGGGCAAGTCTGGTGCCAGCAGCCGCGGTAATTCCAGCTCCAATAGCGTATATTAAAGTTGTTGCGGTTAAAAAGCTCGTAGTCGAATCTGTGTCCCGCGTCGCTGGTTCATCGTACGCGGTGTCAACTGGCGTGTCGCGGGACGTCCTGCCGGTGGGCTTAGCTCGCAAGGGCGGCCCAACTCAATCCCGCCGCGGTGCTCTTCACTGAGTGTCGAGGTGGGCCGGCACGTTTACTTTGAACAAATTAGAGTGCTTAAAGCAGGCTAAAACTTCGCCTGAATACTGTGTGCATGGAATAATGGAATAGGACCTCGGTTCTATTTTGTTGGTTTTCGGAACCCCGAGGTAATGATTAATAGGAACGGATGGGGGCATTCGTATTGCGACGTTAGAGGTGAAATTCTTGGATCGTCGCAAGACGGACAGAAGCGAAAGCATTTGCCAAAAACGCTTTCATTGATCAAGAACGAAAGTTAGAGGTTCGAAGGCGATCAGATACCGCCCTAGTTCTAACCATAAACGATGCCAGCTAGCGATCCGCCGACGTTCCTCCGATGACTCGGCGGGCAGCTTCCGGGAAACCAAAGCTTTTGGGTTCCGGGGGAAGTATGGTTGCAAAGCTGAAACTTAAAGGAATTGACGGAAGGGCACCACCAGGAGTGGAGCCTGCGGCTTAATTTGACTCAACACGGGAAACCTCACCAGGCCCGGACACCGGAAGGATTGACAGATTGAGAGCTCTTTCTTGATTCGGTGGGTGGTGGTGCATGGCCGTTCTTAGTTGGTGGAGCGATTTGTCTGGTTAATTCCGATAACGAACGAGACTCTAGCCTGCTAACTAGGCGTATTTCGACATCCCAAAGGCCCGCCGGTGATGGGTTTCGGCCCCCACTGCGCGCGGTTTTTACTGTCGGCGTACAAACAATTCTTCTTAGAGGGACAGGCGGCTTCTAGCCGCACGAGATTGAGCAATAACAGGTCTGTGATGCCCTTAGATGTTCTGGGCCGCACGCGCGCTACACTGAAGGAATCAGCGTGTCCTCCCTGGCCGAGCGGCCCGGGTAACCCGCTGAACCTCCTTCGTGCTAGGGATTGGGGCTTGCAATTGTTCCCCATGAACGAGGAATTCCCAGTAAGCGCGAGTCATAAGCTCGCGTTGATTACGTCCCTGCCCTTTGTACACACCGCCCGTCGCTACTACCGATTGAATGATTTAGTGAGGTCTTCGGACTGAGCGCGGTGGCGTTTCGGCGTCGTCGATGCTTCGGAAAGATGACCAAACTTGATCATTTAGAGGAAGTAAAAGTCGTAATAAGGTTTCCGTAGGTGAACCTGCGGAAGGATCATTACAGTGTTTGTCAACTTACGACAAGTCTGTTATAAATATTTGAACTATATATCGTTTTACTTGCATATGCTGTCATTAGAACGTCCGTTATTAAACGCATACGATCTTTTGAGGTATAGAATGCGAAATAAACGAAATGTTTTTAGGAACTAAAGTTAGAAACAATTATATTATTTATATTTTTGTTTACTTTAAAGTTCTAAAAAAAACAAAGTTGTCGATGAGGTCTAATATTAATATGTATATACCAATTTGTCTTGATAAAAATTGGGTACCAAGAAAAATAACAAATTCGTATCCATCTGTTATTCAGATAAAAAAACGAATAATTTTTTTCTAAGGAATTCAAAATCGTAGAATGCGATATATTATTCCGACGGTGTTGAAAGTTTTTCGCCCAAATTGTCAAGATGGTAAAAATGCATGTACTCATTGGTGACGAAATTAAGAGGAAATACTTGTGCACGTTTACTCCGTGTACGCCTCGTTTGTAAAACACGGCGTTACAAATGGAGAAATTCGTAAGTACATAATTTTCTCTTATCATTTTTTTTTTAATACATTTTTCACGATATTTTATAAGACGTATAGTTTCTTTAAACGAAAACTTATACTTTCGTATGGAAACACGTTTAATGTTAAAACGATTACCCTGAACGGTGAATCACTTGGCTCGTGGGTCGATGAAGAACGCAGCTAATTGCGCGTCAACTTGTGAACTGCAGGACACATGAACATCGACATTTCGAACGCACATTGCGGTCCTCGGATACTCGTTCCTGGACCACTCCTGGCTGAGGGTCGTATCAAATTAAAAAGACTGTTCGATTTTTTTTTTTTGAAAAAAATTGTCGGAACGCGTTGGATGTAGATGCGTTTATTTTTAACGCAACATCTTAAATTGCGATAGCAACGTATAAAATTTGTATAAATTTTATACGTGTATTGTACACAACGTATCGAACATAAAAATGCGTAAATCTATATGTCTTTTAAATGTAGTAGAATTACGTACACGATCGTCGTGTCCGAGAAATCTTCTCAAAGACGACGTCTGATCTGTGTTTCTATATGGCATTTAATTATTGGACATTGATTTTAAAATGCATAGTTTGGTACTTAAATATCATCTATCGACCTCAGAGCAGGTGAGACTACCCGCTGAATTTAAGCATATTACTAAGCGGAGGAAAAGAAACTAACTAGGATTCCCTCAGTAGCTGCGAGCAAACAGGGAAAAGCCCAGTACCGAATCCCGTGGCCGACATCGACCACCGGGAAATGTGGTGTTAGGGAGGATTCATTATCCCGAGATTGTGCGGCGCGTCCAAGTCCTTCTTGAACGGGGCCACAGCCCATAGAGGGTGCCAGGCCCGTAGTGACCGCTGCCAATTGCGGGAGAATCTCTCCTCAGAGTCGGGTTGCTTGAGAGTGCAGCCCTAAGTGGGTGGTAAACTCCATCTAAGGCTAAATATGACCACGAGACCGATAGCGAACAAGTACCGTGAGGGAAAGTTGAAAAGCACTTTGAAGAGAGAGTTCAAGAGTACGTGAAACCGTTCAGGGGTAAACCTGAGAAACCCGAAAGGTCGAAAGAGGAAATTCATTCGCGTCTCTACTGTCGGAGTTGAAAGTTTGTGTGACGGATTACGTTTACGTCGTCCGCGCCTCTCGTTCTTCGAACCGATGTGGAACGCGTGCACTTTTCCTCTAGTAGGACGTCGCGATCCGTTGGGTGTCTGTCTAAGACTTGGGGTGGAGCCCACATGG
>CAXIIO010001308.1:15000-25000 GCA_964028335.1 Altica lythri | reverse complement strand
ATTACTAGAGAAATAATCAAAAACGGCCATTTTTTGTGGTTTTCTATGTACTTTTTTATTTTACTTTTTCATCGACTTTTTTAAATAAACAAAATTTAAAATGCAAAGTTTTTCAGTTAACCGATCTAAAATGTATGAAATGTAACTTCTTGTTACATCCTAGTTGTGCTAAATACTTAAAAAAATACTAGCTGACCCGGCCACGCGTTGCTGTGGCTAAGGTTTTTGTTATACTATTACATTGTAGTAAACTATTTAAGAGGAACAGTAGGAGAAAATCAGTCATGAGGACCACAATGCTTTTTTACATAGATGCCATTTGTAAAAAAATATGGTGACCTCTATGACAGATTTTTTACTACCGTAAACCCTTAATACAATAAAATTATTATTTACGAATGAAGACGGAAACGTTAAAGCTGGTATAAAAATTTACTGGATTGGGATTTGAATGGGAACGATTTTAAACGCGATTAATTCAAATTTTCGTACAATTGATATTAATCAAAAATCAATACAAACGAATTTTATTATTTATATCTGTACCCGGTGCACGTTGCTACGCCAACAACTAAAATAAATTTAAGAAAAATAAAAGATAAGAAGAGATAGAGAAGGAAAGAAAGCTTATAGTTTTTTTTTCTTATCGCACCAAAAATATATCTTTCGAACTTATATTTATACGAATTCGTATAGATATCTACTAATCAGTATTGAATTTAATACATGGAAGCGCCATCTGGTAGTAACTTCCATTAATACGAATATCATATTCATCTTACCCATTAAAAATAGATCATCATACTGATTTTCATGACAATCGGTTGAACGGGTCGGAGTTGCTACTCTGCAGCCCCACCTGATGGCGAGTGGCATCAATGAGCATATCATACAAACCTTCTCCGTGGTAAAATACATATAGATACCAATTTTCATGACAATCGGTTGAACGGGGCAGAAGTTGCTACTTTGCAGCGCCACCTGGTGGCGAGTGGCATCAATGAGCATATCATATAAACGTTCTCCGTGGAAAAAAATATATATACCAATTTTCATAATAATCGGTACAGTAGTTTTTGAGTTCATCGATTTCATACATACAAACATCCTTTTATATATATGTATATATATATATATATATATATATATATAGAATATTTGTACCTTGTTATTTAGTTTTTTAGGTAATTTAGTTTTATAATTATTATAGAGTAAAACTTGTAAAAAAGGAAAATCCGTAAATAAATTAATAAATAAATAAAATTTATACATTCCATAAATTAAAACTATGGGTGTGATGTCACAGGTTAATTTAAGGTTTATTTAATTAAGTGACCACGTTTCCGAACAAACGATGCTCTTTCAATATAGTCTATGGCTGTGAATGACATTGACATTCGTTACGCGCGTTTTTTAAAATATGCAAAATTAAATGTCTATTTTTCAATATTTCTGAGAGATTTTCTTAATATTTTCTTCCGTAAGAACCTTCTCCTAATAATAACAAATACAACAAAAAAAGAATTAGTAAAATCGGTCCAGTCATTCACGCGTGATGCCATGACCAAGGAAAACGGGTTTCATTTTTATATATATGGATTGAAATGGCGAGTGATTTAACCATAAATTGCCGTGGTAGTTTTTCGAACAGAAAGACCATCAAACTTATATTTTTTTTGGATTGAGAAAGCGTCTTTTCATTATCCAATTCGTTTTGGTTTGTTGTAAAATTTGTTCATAACATAACAACATCCTTCATCATCGTTGTCGTTGTAAGACAATGAAAATTGGACCTTACAGGTGTATTTCGCAGACGACTTTTAATTTGTAAAATTAATTTTAGATTGCTCAATAATTTTAACAATTACAAACATTAAAAAAACTGCTATACAAAGTCAAGTAAATGCAATTTTTAATTGCACACTATTAAGTAACTTTCCATCGTCCCAAAATATGTTACAAAACACTATTTTAACGCCAAATATATAGCAACATTTGCGTGGCTATTTTACAATTATTGTACTATCGTAAAATAAACGCAGAAACGTAAATCCGCTTCCTGGTTTATCAGTGCTTTCTAATAGACTCTGTACATGACACGATTACTAGTATTACTTTAAACTTCTCATCATGCCATACTGTGTGGTTGTATTATTGTATTGTATACACTGACTTTGTCAAAAGTGTTAAGGTGTATGAAGATTCTACCAAAAAAATATTATAGTTTCTTTGCCATTTTCCTTACGATATAGTCATGATGTGTGACAACAGTTAAATTGTTATCTACTATAAAGTCTAGGTATTTAAACTTCGTTTTAAATTCAATTGTGCATGACCTATCTACTATCACATATTTAACTTGTGAAAGTACAAAGAATTTTATTAAAAATATTTCTATATTGTTAATAAAACGAAATATCTATACCACTGCTTTTGTGTTTAATACTTAGAAGCAGTGTTTATAAATAAAGTGTAGTTTAAGGTAGATAGCTGTTTTGTAGAATTTTATGTTTTTACTTGCTGTGAAAATACGTAGAAATTTGTTGAAAATATATTTATATGGTAAATTAAACGAAATGTGTATGCTACTGTTTCTGCTGTCAATTCTATAAAACGGTAGCAGTAAGTAAAGTGTACTTTTTCACATATTTGTAACTTGTGAAAGTACAGAGAATTTTATTGAAAATATTTTAATATTGTTAATAAAACCAAATATGTAGAATTTTAAGTTTTAACTTGTGAAAGTATGTAGAATTTTTCTAAAATTATATTTATATGCTAAATCAGAGAAAAATATATTTTTATTAAATTAAACGAAATATATATGCTACTGTTTCTGCTGTCGATTCTAAAAAACGGTAGTAGTAAATAAAATGTACTTTTTTACATATTTAACTTGTGAAAGTACGGAGAATTTTATTGAAAATATTTTGATGTTGTTAATAAAACTAAATATCTATACAACTGCTTTTGCTTTTAATATTAAGAAGCAGTGCTAGTAAATAAAGTGTAGTTTTAAGCTAGATAGCTGTTTTGTAGAATTTCATGTTTTTACTTGTTGTGAAAGTACGTAGAAATTTTTTGAAATTTTATTAATATTGAAAAGTAAATGAAATATTTATGCTTCTGCTTCTGTTTCCGATTCCAAGAAACAATGCTAGTGAAAAAATTTAGGTTTAAGCTTCGAAAGCTGTTTTGTAGAATTTTAAGTTTTAACTTGTGAAAGTATGTAGAATTTTTCTGGAATTATATTTATATGGTAAATCAGAGAAAAATATATTTTTATGTCGTAAATTAAACGAAATATATATGCTACTGATTCTGATTTTGAGTTTGAAAAACGGTGGTAGTAAATAAAATGTACTTTTTTACATATTTAACTTGTGAAAGTACAGAGAATTTTATTGAAAATATTTTTATATTGTTAATATAAACTAAATATCTATACAACTGCTTTTGCTTTTAATATTAAGAAGCAGTGCTAGTAAATAAAGTGTAGTTTTAAGCTAGATAGCTGTTTTGTAGAATTTCATGTTTTTACTTGTTGTGAAAGTACGTAGAAATTTTTTGAAATTTTATTAATATTGAAAAGTAAATGAAATATTTATGCTTCTGCTTCTGTTTCCGATTCCAAGAAACAATGCTAGTGAAAAAATGTAGGTTTAAGCTTCGAAAACTGTTTTGTAGAATTTTAAGTTTTAACTTGTGAAAGTATGTAGAATTTTTCTAAAATTATATTTATATGCTAAATCAGAGAAAAATATATTTTTATTAAATTAAACGAAATATATATGCTACTGTTTCTGCTGTCGATTCTAAAAAACGGTAGTAGTAAATAAAATGTACTTTTTTACATATTTAACTTGTGAAAGTACGGAGAATTTTATTGAAAATATTTTGATGTTGTTAATAAAACTAAATATCTATACAACTGCTTTTGCTTTTAATATTAAGAAGCAGTGCTAGTAAATAAAATGTAGTTTTAAGCTAGATAGCTGTTTTGTAGAATTTCATGTTTTTACTTGTTGTGAAAGTACGTAGAAATTTTTTGAAATTTTATTAATATTGAAAAGTAAATGAAATATTTATGCTTCTGCTTCTGTTTCCGATTCCAAGAAACAATGCTAGTGAAAAAATGTAGGTTTAAGCTTCGAAAGCTGTTTTGTAGAATTTTAAGTTTTAACTTGTGAAAGTATGTAGAATTTTTCTGGAATTATATTTATATGGTAAATCAGAGAAAAATATATTTTTATGTCGTAAATTAAACGAAATATATATGCTACTGATTCTGCTTTTGAGTTTGAAAAACGGTGGTAGTAAATAAAATGTACTTTTTTACATATTTAACTTGTGAAAGTACAGAGAATTTTATTGAAAATATTTTTATATTGTTAATATAAACTAAATATCTATACAACTGCTTTTGCTTTCAATATTAAGAAGCAGTGCTAGTAAATAAAGTGTAGTTTTAAGGTAGATAGCTGTTTTGTAGAATTTCATGTTTTTACTTGTTGTGAAAGTACGTAGAAATTTTTTGAAATTTTATTAATATTGAAAAGTAAATGAAATATTTATGCTTCTGCTTCTGTTTCCGATTCCAAGAAACAATGCTAGTGAAAAAATGTAGGTTTAAGCTTCGAAAGCTGTTTTGTAGAATTTTAAGTTTTAACTTGTGAAAGTATGTAGAATTTTTCTGGAATTATATTTATATGGTAAATCAGAGAAAAATATATTTTTATGTCGTAAATTAAACGAAATATATATGCTACTGATTCTGATTTTGAGTTTGAAAAACGGTGGTAGTAAATAAAATGTACTTTTTTACATATTTAACTTGTGAAAGTACAGAGAATTTTATTGAAAATATTTTTATATTGTTAATATAAACTAAATATCTATACAACTGCTTTTGCTTTTAATATTAAGAAGCAGTGCTAGTAAATAAAGTGTAGTTTTAAGCTAGATAGCTGTTTTGTAGAATTTCATGTTTTTACTTGTTGTGAAAGTACGTAGAAATTTTTTGAAATTTTATTAATATTGAAAAGTAAATGAAATATTTATGCTTCTGCTTCTGTTTCCGATTCCAAGAAACAATGCTAGTGAAAAAATGTAGGTTTAAGCTTCGAAAGCTGTTTTGTAGAATTTTAAGTTTTAACTTGTGAAAGTATGTAGAATTTTTCTGGAATTATATTTATATGGTAAATCAGAGAAAAATATATTTTTATGTCGTAAATTAAACGAAATATATATGCTACTGATTCTGCTTTTGAGTTTGAAAAACGGTGGTAGTAAATAAAATGTACTTTTTTACATATTTAACTTGTGAAAGTACAGAGAATTTTATTGAAAATATTTTTATATTGTTAATATAAACTAAATATCTATACAACTGCTTTTGCTTTCAATATTAAGAAGCAGTGCTAGTAAATAAAGTGTAGTTTTAAGGTAGATAGCTGTTTTGTAGAATTTCATGTTTTTACTTGTTGTGAAAGTACGTAGAAATTTTTTGAAATTTTATTAATATTGAAAAGTAAATGAAATATTTATGCTTCTGCTTCTGTTTCCGATTCCAAGAAACAATGCTAGTGAAAAAATGTAGGTTTAAGCTTCGAAAGCTGTTTTGTAGAATTTTAAGTTTTAACTTGTGAAAGTATGTAGAATTTTTCTGGAATTATATTTATATGGTAAATCAGAGAAAAATATATTTTTATGTCGTAAATTAAACGAAATATATATGCTACTGATTCTGCTTTTGAGTTTGAAAAACGGTGGTAGTAAATAAAATGTACTTTTTTACATATTTAACTTGTGAAAGTACAGAGAATTTTATTGAAAATATTTTTATATTGTTAATATAAACTAAATATCTATACAACTGCTTTTGCTTTCAATATTAAGAAGCAGTGCTAGTAAATAAAGTGTAGTTTTAAGGTAGATAGCTGTTTTGTAGAATTTCATGTTTTTACTTGTTGTGATAGTACGTAGAAATTTTATTAATATTGAAAAGTAAATGAAATATTTATGCTTTTGCTTCTGTTTCCGATTCCAAGAAACAGTGCTAGTAAAAAAATGTAGGTTTAAGCTTCGAAAACTGTTTTGTAGAATTTTAAGTTTTAACTTGTGAAAGTATGTAGAATTTTTCTAAAATTATATTTATATGCTAAATCAGAGAAAAATATATTTTTATTAAATTAAACGAAATATATATGCTACTGTTTCTGCTGTCGATTCTAAAAAACGGTAGTAGTAAATAAAGTATACTTTTTTAAATGTTTAATTTGTGAAAGTACGTGGAATATTTTTGAAAGCACATGATATAATGGTCAACGAATAATAGTTTTTATATCTTGTTAATTTAATATTAAGATAAACCAATTTAATAACTGAATTAATTGTGTTAACGTATTTTAGTAAGAAATGATTGAATTATTATTGTAGTTAAATTTTACAAGTTATTTCTCAGTAATATGTAAAAATAATTTTTTTTAAATATATTTTTTTGTAAATATCACTTAATTGTGCCAACATAACAACTTAAGTTTTAATAAAATTTTATGAAATTTTATAATGTAATCTTTATTTTCATTAGAATGTTATATAGATTACGTAATGATTAAATTTATTGGACGAATATTAAATTATATAAAGTATTAAACCATAAATTTAAACTACATATACTAAATAACGTAAAGCGCTATAATAACAATTGCCCAGTTATGTAAAAAGACGACTCGACAAATACTCGATCTAAAAGTCTGGTGTTGTCCAAGTTTGATCTTTTTGCATTGTGGTTGAGATTTATATTATATATTTTATTTTCTAACATTTCTATCTTCAAAAATGTTGGTAGTAATTGTTAAGAAATATAAAATTATGTATATATAAAACCACAATTATTTTTTGTATCGTAAGATACAGATCACACAGCGAGATCGCGGATTTTGCAAGGCGTTTACACGTTTGGCGATCCACATGCGATCAAACTAATAAAATTTGATTTCAATCAAATTTTTCATTTTTTGCGACAACTCTCTTCTGTCCGAGCGGGAATTTCTATTCGTAACGATTCTTTCGAGTACACCGTGTCGCTTTATATCTAGCGAAGGGTCGAGAGAATGTTCGAAATTTTTTGCCGGTAGGCGTTTATATAAAACATGACAAAGTAGTTACATTTAAAACTAGCTCTCTGTTATGTAATATATTGTCTGTCCGGTTTTTATATGTAATATAAGAGATAATACAAATACGATTGTCTTGTCTTCTATAAATATTATATATACCTTATCTCCTATTAAGCGTGGCGTGCGAAAAGTTTAACTTTTCATGTACGCAAAATTCAACACGCACTAGGAAAAGAATATGATAGAGATTTGACACATCGGTCTTTTGTTTCTCTTGAATTGCAAATTTGTAATACTAGAGGAGACTGATAATCTCTGTTATTCTTTTTCGAATGACGGAACAACAGCTCCCTGGTTGATCCTGCCAGTAGTCATATGCTTGTCTCAAAGATTAAGCCATGCATGTCTCAGTACAAGCCAAATTAAGGTGAAACCGCGAAAGGCTCATTAAATCAGTTATGGTTCCTTAGATCGTACCCACATTTACTTGGATAACTGTGGTAATTCTAGAGCTAATACATGCAAACAGAGCTCCGACCGGAGACGGAAGGAGCGCTTTTATTAGATCAAAACCAATCGGTGGCGAGCTTGCTCGACATCGTAATACTTGGTGACTCTGAATAACTTTACGCTGATCGCACGGTCTCGCACCGGCGACGCATCTTTCAAATGTCTGCCTTATCAACTGTCGATGGTAGGTTCTGCGCCTACCATGGTTGTAACGGGTAACGGGGAATCAGGGTTCGATTCCGGAGAGGGAGCCTGAGAAACGGCTACCACATCCAAGGAAGGCAGCAGGCGCGCAAATTACCCACTCCCGGCACGGGGAGGTAGTGACGAAAAATAACGATACGGGACTCATCCGAGGCCCCGTAATCGGAATGAGTACACTCTAAACCCTTTAACGAGGATCAATTGGAGGGCAAGTCTGGTGCCAGCAGCCGCGGTAATTCCAGCTCCAATAGCGTATATTAAAGTTGTTGCGGTTAAAAAGCTCGTAGTCGAATCTGTGTCCCGCGTCGCTGGTTCATCGTACGCGGTGTCAACTGGCGTGTCGCGGGACGTCCTGCCGGTGGGCTTAGCTCGCAAGGGCGGCCCAACTCAATCCCGCCGCGGTGCTCTTCACTGAGTGTCGAGGTGGGCCGGCACGTTTACTTTGAACAAATTAGAGTGCTTAAAGCAGGCTAAAACTTCGCCTGAATACTGTGTGCATGGAATAATGGAATAGGACCTCGGTTCTATTTTGTTGGTTTTCGGAACCCCGAGGTAATGATTAATAGGAACGGATGGGGGCATTCGTATTGCGACGTTAGAGGTGAAATTCTTGGATCGTCGCAAGACGGACAGAAGCGAAAGCATTTGCCAAAAACGCTTTCATTGATCAAGAACGAAAGTTAGAGGTTCGAAGGCGATCAGATACCGCCCTAGTTCTAACCATAAACGATGCCAGCTAGCGATCCGCCGACGTTCCTCCGATGACTCGGCGGGCAGCTTCCGGGAAACCAAAGCTTTTGGGTTCCGGGGGAAGTATGGTTGCAAAGCTGAAACTTAAAGGAATTGACGGAAGGGCACCACCAGGAGTGGAGCCTGCGGCTTAATTTGACTCAACACGGGAAACCTCACCAGGCCCGGACACCGGAAGGATTGACAGATTGAGAGCTCTTTCTTGATTCGGTGGGTGGTGGTGCATGGCCGTTCTTAGTTGGTGGAGCGATTTGTCTGGTTAATTCCGATAACGAACGAGACTCTAGCCTGCTAACTAGGCGTATTTCGACATCCCAAAGGCCCGCCGGTGATGGGTTTCGGCCCCCACTGCGCGCGGTTTTTACTGTCGGCGTACAAACAATTCTTCTTAGAGGGACAGGCGGCTTCTAGCCGCACGAGATTGAGCAATAACAGGTCTGTGATGCCCTTAGATGTTCTGGGCCGCACGCGCGCTACACTGAAGGAATCAGCGTGTCCTCCCTGGCCGAGCGGCCCGGGTAACCCGCTGAACCTCCTTCGTGCTAGGGATTGGGGCTTGCAATTGTTCCCCATGAACGAGGAATTCCCAGTAAGCGCGAGTCATAAGCTCGCGTTGATTACGTCCCTGCCCTTTGTACACACCGCCCGTCGCTACTACCGATTGAATGATTTAGTGAGGTCTTCGGACTGAGCGCGGTGGCGTTTCGGCGTCGTCGATGCTTCGGAAAGATGACCAAACTTGATCATTTAGAGGAAGTAAAAGTCGTAATAAGGTTTCCGTAGGTGAACCTGCGGAAGGATCATTACAGTGTTTGTCAACTTACGACAAGTCTGTTATAAATATTTGAACTATATATCGTTTTACTTGCATATGCTGTCATTAGAACGTCCGTTATTAAACGCATACGATCTTTTGAGGTATAGAATGCGAAATAAACGAAATGTTTTTAGGAACTAAAGTTAGAAACAATTATATTATTTATATTTTTGTTTACTTTAAAGTTCTAAAAAAACCAAAGTTGTCGATGAGGTCTAATATTAATATGTATATACCAATTTGTCTTGATAAAAATTGGGTACCAAGAAAAATAACAAATTCGTATCCATCTGTTATTCAGATAAAAAAACAAATAATTTTTTTCTAAGGAATTCAAAATCGTAGAATGCGATATATTATTCCGACGGTGTTGAAAGTTTTTCGCCCAAATTGTCAAGATGGTAAAAATGCATGTACTCATTGGTGACGAAATTAAGAGGAAATACTTGTGCACGTTTACTCCGTGTACGCCTCGTTTGTAAAACACGGCGTTACAAATGGAGAAATTCGTAAGTACATAATTTTCTCTTATCATTTTTTTTTTAATACATTTTTCACGATATTTTATAAGACGTATAGTTTCTTTAAACGAAAACTT
>CAXIIO010001308.1:0-7500 GCA_964028335.1 Altica lythri | reverse complement strand
ACACGATTACTAGTATTACTTTAAACTTCTCATCATGCCATACTGTGTGGTTGTATTATTGTATTGTATACACTGACTTTGTCAAAAGTGTTAAGGTGTATGAAGATTCTACCAAAAAAATATTATAGTTTCTTTGCCATTTTCCTTACGATATAGTCATGATGTGTGACAACAGTTAAATTGTTATCTACTATGAAGTCTAGGTATTTAAACTTCGTTTTAAATTCAATTGTGCATGACCTATCTACTATCACATATTTAACTTGTGAAAGTACAAAGAATTTTATTAAAAATATTTCTATATTGTTAATAAAACGAAATATCTATACCACTGCTTTTGTGTTTAATACTTAGAAGCAGTGTTTATAAATAAAGTGTAGTTTAAGGTAGATAGCTGTTTTGTAGAATTTTATGTTTTTACTTGCTGTGAAAATACGTAGAAATTTGTTGAAAATATATTTATATGGTAAATTAAACGAAATGTGTATGCTACTGTTTCTGCTGTCAATTCTATAAAACGGTAGCAGTAAGTAAAGTGTACTTTTTCACATATTTGTAACTTGTGAAAGTACAGAGAATTTTATTGAAAATATTTTAATATTGTTAATAAAACCAAATATGTAGAATTTTAAGTTTTAACTTGTGAAAGTATGTAGAATTTTTCTAAAATTATATTTATATGCTAAATCAGAGAAAAATATATTTTTATTAAATTAAACGAAATATATATGCTACTGTTTCTGCTGTCGATTCTAAAAAACGGTAGTAGTAAATAAAATGTACTTTTTTACATATTTAACTTGTGAAAGTACGGAGAATTTTATTGAAAATATTTTGATGTTGTTAATAAAACTAAATATCTATACAACTGCTTTTGCTTTTAATATTAAGAAGCAGTGCTAGTAAATAAAGTGTAGTTTTAAGCTAGATAGCTGTTTTGTAGAATTTCATGTTTTTACTTGTTGTGAAAGTACGTAGAAATTTTTTGAAATTTTATTAATATTGAAAAGTAAATGAAATATTTATGCTTCTGCTTCTGTTTCCGATTCCAAGAAACAATGCTAGTGAAAAAATTTAGGTTTAAGCTTCGAAAGCTGTTTTGTAGAATTTTAAGTTTTAACTTGTGAAAGTATGTAGAATTTTTCTGGAATTATATTTATATGGTAAATCAGAGAAAAATATATTTTTATGTCGTAAATTAAACGAAATATATATGCTACTGATTCTGATTTTGAGTTTGAAAAACGGTGGTAGTAAATAAAATGTACTTTTTTACATATTTAACTTGTGAAAGTACAGAGAATTTTATTGAAAATATTTTTATATTGTTAATATAAACTAAATATCTATACAACTGCTTTTGCTTTTAATATTAAGAAGCAGTGCTAGTAAATAAAGTGTAGTTTTAAGCTAGATAGCTGTTTTGTAGAATTTCATGTTTTTACTTGTTGTGAAAGTACGTAGAAATTTTTTGAAATTTTATTAATATTGAAAAGTAAATGAAATATTTATGCTTCTGCTTCTGTTTCCGATTCCAAGAAACAATGCTAGTGAAAAAATGTAGGTTTAAGCTTCGAAAACTGTTTTGTAGAATTTTAAGTTTTAACTTGTGAAAGTATGTAGAATTTTTCTAAAATTATATTTATATGCTAAATCAGAGAAAAATATATTTTTATTAAATTAAACGAAATATATATGCTACTGTTTCTGCTGTCGATTCTAAAAAACGGTAGTAGTAAATAAAATGTACTTTTTTACATATTTAACTTGTGAAAGTACGGAGAATTTTATTGAAAATATTTTGATGTTGTTAATAAAACTAAATATCTATACAACTGCTTTTGCTTTTAATATTAAGAAGCAGTGCTAGTAAATAAAATGTAGTTTTAAGCTAGATAGCTGTTTTGTAGAATTTCATGTTTTTACTTGTTGTGAAAGTACGTAGAAATTTTTTGAAATTTTATTAATATTGAAAAGTAAATGAAATATTTATGCTTCTGCTTCTGTTTCCGATTCCAAGAAACAATGCTAGTGAAAAAATGTAGGTTTAAGCTTCGAAAGCTGTTTTGTAGAATTTTAAGTTTTAACTTGTGAAAGTATGTAGAATTTTTCTGGAATTATATTTATATGGTAAATCAGAGAAAAATATATTTTTATGTCGTAAATTAAACGAAATATATATGCTACTGATTCTGCTTTTGAGTTTGAAAAACGGTGGTAGTAAATAAAATGTACTGTTTTACATATTTAACTTGTGAAAGTACAGAGAATTTTATTGAAAATATTTTTATATTGTTAATATAAACTAAATATCTATACAACTGCTTTTGCTTTCAATATTAAGAAGCAGTGCTAGTAAATAAAGTGTAGTTTTAAGGTAGATAGCTGTTTTGTAGAATTTCATGTTTTTACTTGTTGTGAAAGTACGTAGAAATTTTTTGAAATTTTATTAATATTGAAAAGTAAATGAAATATTTATGCTTCTGCTTCTGTTTCCGATTCCAAGAAACAATGCTAGTGAAAAAATGTAGGTTTAAGCTTCGAAAGCTGTTTTGTAGAATTTTAAGTTTTAACTTGTGAAAGTATGTAGAATTTTTCTGGAATTATATTTATATGGTAAATCAGAGAAAAATATATTTTTATGTCGTAAATTAAACGAAATATATATGCTACTGATTCTGATTTTGAGTTTGAAAAACGGTGGTAGTAAATAAAATGTACTTTTTTACATATTTAACTTGTGAAAGTACAGAGAATTTTATTGAAAATATTTTTATATTGTTAATATAAACTAAATATCTATACAACTGCTTTTGCTTTTAATATTAAGAAGCAGTGCTAGTAAATAAAGTGTAGTTTTAAGCTAGATAGCTGTTTTGTAGAATTTCATGTTTTTACTTGTTGTGAAAGTACGTAGAAATTTTTTGAAATTTTATTAATATTGAAAAGTAAATGAAATATTTATGCTTCTGCTTCTGTTTCCGATTCCAAGAAACAATGCTAGTGAAAAAATGTAGGTTTAAGCTTCGAAAGCTGTTTTGTAGAATTTTAAGTTTTAACTTGTGAAAGTATGTAGAATTTTTCTGGAATTATATTTATATGGTAAATCAGAGAAAAATATATTTTTATGTCGTAAATTAAACGAAATATATATGCTACTGATTCTGCTTTTGAGTTTGAAAAACGGTGGTAGTAAATAAAATGTACTTTTTTACATATTTAACTTGTGAAAGTACAGAGAATTTTATTGAAAATATTTTTATATTGTTAATATAAACTAAATATCTATACAACTGCTTTTGCTTTCAATATTAAGAAGCAGTGCTAGTAAATAAAGTGTAGTTTTAAGGTAGATAGCTGTTTTGTAGAATTTCATGTTTTTACTTGTTGTGAAAGTACGTAGAAATTTTTTGAAATTTTATTAATATTGAAAAGTAAATGAAATATTTATGCTTCTGCTTCTGTTTCCGATTCCAAGAAACAATGCTAGTGAAAAAATGTAGGTTTAAGCTTCGAAAGCTGTTTTGTAGAATTTTAAGTTTTAACTTGTGAAAGTATGTAGAATTTTTCTGGAATTATATTTATATGGTAAATCAGAGAAAAATATATTTTTATGTCGTAAATTAAACGAAATATATATGCTACTGATTCTGCTTTTGAGTTTGAAAAACGGTGGTAGTAAATAAAATGTACTTTTTTACATATTTAACTTGTGAAAGTACAGAGAATTTTATTGAAAATATTTTTATATTGTTAATATAAACTAAATATCTATACAACTGCTTTTGCTTTCAATATTAAGAAGCAGTGCTAGTAAATAAAGTGTAGTTTTAAGGTAGATAGCTGTTTTGTAGAATTTCATGTTTTTACTTGTTGTGATAGTACGTAGAAATTTTATTAATATTGAAAAGTAAATGAAATATTTATGCTTTTGCTTCTGTTTCCGATTCCAAGAAACAGTGCTAGTAAAAAAATGTAGGTTTAAGCTTCGAAAACTGTTTTGTAGAATTTTAAGTTTTAACTTGTGAAAGTATGTAGAATTTTTCTAAAATTATATTTATATGCTAAATCAGAGAAAAATATATTTTTATTAAATTAAACGAAATATATATGCTACTGTTTCTGCTGTCGATTCTAAAAAACGGTAGTAGTAAATAAAGTATACTTTTTTAAATGTTTAATTTGTGAAAGTACGTGGAATATTTTTGAAAGCACATGATATAATGGTCAACGAATAATAGTTTTTATATCTTGTTAATTTAATATTAAGATAAACCAATTTAATAACTGAATTAATTGTGTTAACGTATTTTAGTAAGAAATGATTGAATTATTATTGTAGTTAAATTTTACAAGTTATTTCTCAGTAATATGTAAAAATAATTTTTTTTAAATATATTTTTTTGTAAATATCACTTAATTGTGCCAACATAACAACTTAAGTTTTAATAAAATTTTATGAAATTTTATAATGTAATCTTTATTTTCATTAGAATGTTATACAGATTACGTAATGATTAAATTTATTGGACGAATATTAAATTATATAAAGTATTAAACCATAAATTTAAACTACATATACTAAATAACGTAAAGCGCTATAATAACAATTGCCCAGTTATGTAAAAAGACGACTCGACAAATACTCGATCTAAAAGTCTGGTGTTGTCCAAGTTTGATCTTTTTGCATTGTGGTTGAGATTTATATTATATATTTTATTTTCTAACATTTCTATCTTCAAAAATGTTGGTAGTAATTGTTAAGAAATATAAAATTATGTATATATAAAACCACAATTATTTTTTGTATCGTAAGATACAGATCACACAGCGAGATCGCGGATTTTGCAAGGCGTTTACACGTTTGGCGATCCACATGCGATCAAACTAATAAAATTTGATTTCAATCAAATTTTTCATTTTTTGCGACAACTCTCTTCTGTCCGAGCGGGAATTTCTATTCGTAACGATTCTTTCGAGTACACCGTGTCGCTTTATATCTAGCGAAGGGTCGAGAGAATGTTCGAAATTTTTTGCCGGTAGGCGTTTATATAAAACATGACAAAGTAGTTACATTTAAAACTAGCTCTCTGTTATGTAATATATTGTCTGTCCGGTTTTTATATGTAATATAAGAGATAATACAAATACGATTGTCTTGTCTTCTATAAATATCATATATACCTTATCTCCTATTAAGCGTGGCGTGCGAAAAGTTTAACTTTTCATGTACGCAAAATTCAACACGCACTAGGAAAAGAATATGATAGAGATTTGACACATCGGTCTTTTGTTTCTCTTGAATTGCAAATTTGTAATACTAGAGGAGACTGATAATCTCTGTTATTCTTTTTCGAATGACGGAACAACAGCTCCCTGGTTGATCCTGCCAGTAGTCATATGCTTGTCTCAAAGATTAAGCCATGCATGTCTCAGTACAAGCCAAATTAAGGTGAAACCGCGAAAGGCTCATTAAATCAGTTATGGTTCCTTAGATCGTACCCACATTTACTTGGATAACTGTGGTAATTCTAGAGCTAATACATGCAAACAGAGCTCCGACCGGAGACGGAAGGAGCGCTTTTATTAGATCAAAACCAATCGGTGGCGAGCTTGCTCGACATCGTAATACTTGGTGACTCTGAATAACTTTACGCTGATCGCACGGTCTCGCACCGGCGACGCATCTTTCAAATGTCTGCCTTATCAACTGTCGATGGTAGGTTCTGCGCCTACCATGGTTGTAACGGGTAACGGGGAATCAGGGTTCGATTCCGGAGAGGGAGCCTGAGAAACGGCTACCACATCCAAGGAAGGCAGCAGGCGCGCAAATTACCCACTCCCGGCACGGGGAGGTAGTGACGAAAAATAACGATACGGGACTCATCCGAGGCCCCGTAATCGGAATGAGTACACTCTAAACCCTTTAACGAGGATCAATTGGAGGGCAAGTCTGGTGCCAGCAGCCGCGGTAATTCCAGCTCCAATAGCGTATATTAAAGTTGTTGCGGTTAAAAAGCTCGTAGTCGAATCTGTGTCCCGCGTCGCTGGTTCATCGTACGCGGTGTCAACTGGCGTGTCGCGGGACGTCCTGCCGGTGGGCTTAGCTCGCAAGGGCGGCCCAACTCAATCCCGCCGCGGTGCTCTTCACTGAGTGTCAAGGTGGGCCGGCACGTTTACTTTGAACAAATTAGAGTGCTTAAAGCAGGCTAAAACTTCGCCTGAATACTGTGTGCATGGAATAATGGAATAGGACCTCGGTTCTATTTTGTTGGTTTTCGGAACCCCGAGGTAATGATTAATAGGAACGGATGGGGGCATTCGTATTGCGACGTTAGAGGTGAAATTCTTGGATCGTCGCAAGACGGACAGAAGCGAAAGCATTTGCCAAAAACGCTTTCATTGATCAAGAACGAAAGTTAGAGGTTCGAAGGCGATCAGATACCGCCCTAGTTCTAACCATAAACGATGCCAGCTAGCGATCCGCCGACGTTCCTCCGATGACTCGGCGGGCAGCTTCCGGGAAACCAAAGCTTTTGGGTTCCGGGGGAAGTATGGTTGCAAAGCTGAAACTTAAAGGAATTGACGGAAGGGCACCACCAGGAGTGGAGCCTGCGGCTTAATTTGACTCAACACGGGAAACCTCACCAGGCCCGGACACCGGAAGGATTGACAGATTGAGAGCTCTTTCTTGATTCGGTGGGTGGTGGTGCATGGCCGTTCTTAGTTGGTGGAGCGATTTGTCTGGTTAATTCCGATAACGAACGAGACTCTAGCCTGCTAACTAGGCGTATTTCGACATCCCAAAGGCCCGCCGGTGATGGGTTTCGGCCCCCACTGCGCGCGGTTTTTACTGTCGGCGTACAAACAATTCTTCTTAGAGGGACAGGCGGCTTCTAGCCGCACGAGATTGAGCAATAACAGGTCTGTGATGCCCTTAGATGTTCTGGGCCGCACGCGCGCTACACTGAAGGAATCAGCGTGTCCTCCCTGGCCGAGCGGCCCGGGTAACCCGCTGAACCTCCTTCGTGCTAGGGATTGGGGCTTGCAATTGTTCCCCATGAACGAGGAATTCCCAGTAAGCGCGAGTCATAAGCTCGCGTTGATTACGTCCCTGCCCTTTGTACACACCGCCCGTCGCTACTACCGATTGAATGATTTAGTGAGGTCTTCGGACTGAGCGCGGTGGCGTTTCGGCGTCGTCGATGCTTCGGAAAGATGACCAAACTTGATCATTTAGAGGAAGTAAAAGTCGTAACAAGGTTTCCGTAGGTGAACCTGCGGAAGGATCATTACAGTGTTTGTCAACTTACGACAAGTCTGTTATAAATATTTGAACTATATATCGTTTTACTTGCATATGCTGTCATTAGAACGTCCGTTATTAAACGCATACGATCTTTTGAGGTATAGAATGCGAAATAAACGAAATGTTTTTAGGAACTAAAGTTAGAAACAATTATATTATTTATATTTTTGTTTACTTTAAAGTTCTAAAAA
>CAXIIO010001307.1:0-15786 GCA_964028335.1 Altica lythri | reverse complement strand
ATGATCTGTAGGCCTCTATATATCTCAAATTCACCACAAAAAACTGTGTTCACTTTAACAGACTCATCTTTCTTGAGTGCGTTACCAATTCTACGTTTGAAGAGTGTCTTACAATCGACAAGAAATGCTATAGGATCTTTATGTTTAAGGTTTGAAATGACTCCAGTTCGAATTCTAGACTTAAAAGCTGAAGTCAAATCATCCCATTCTACTTTTTTAATTCCAGACTCTTTTGCCCTAGTCATAATTCCAGATCCTCTCTTTTTTGTTAATTTAATCTGAGATCTTAACGATTTAACATTTCTTAAACAAGCCTCTAGGTGTTGTCTTTCGCCCATGGAAGTAGCATTTTTAATATCTTTATTTATCTTTCTGACAGCCTTTGTACATTCCAGCAACCCCTCCTCCACTGTTTTACCATCATAGGTAATACTTATAAATCCTAAAATAGCTGTTATATGTTGAATAAGATCAGTAATTATTGACATAATGCTAAATTTTAAATAGTTAGATAGAAAAAAAAGAAATTTAATTATGTGTCTGATATAAAGTAGGTAACTACACTGCAAGAGAAATATTAAATAATTAATTTTTAAAAATAATAATGGTAAAATATTATAATGAAATTTAAAAAAAAAAATATATTAGTAAAAAAAAAAAACATTAATTTGAAATTCAATATGATACAAAATAATCCATATAAACAGTTATAGCTATTTAAAATTATTTAATAAAAAAACTTACCAAAAAATTTTATACACACACTTCAATTATCACTTTTCGCAGACTATTAAAATCAACCAACTTCTATGAAATCTTTGACAATAAAGACTCTCATACTGTTAACACCATATTTTAAATAGTTTTTTCAATCATAATTAGAAAATATGAAATATAAAGTCATTAATTTACGTTTAAGTATTTAACAATAAATATATTAACGGAAATTTATTAATTTTTAAAGTGTTACAGATAAAAAAAATATAATCGACTCTTAATCGATACTTAATATTCTAAATTTCCCATTACCAAAATTAAATAGTAAAAATTTCTCCAAATACTTTATATATAATTTGTCATATTCGACTCTAAATCGATACTTAATATACTAAATTTCACATTACCAAAATTAAATAGTAAAAATTTCCTCGAGTACTTTATATATAATTTGTCATATACTTTATATTCTAACTTTCCCATTAAAAATTAATTAGTAAAAATTCCTACAAAGTACTTTATATATAATTTGCCCTATACTAAAATTTCCCTAAAATTATTTACTTTATATTTATTTTTTCTTGTAAATTAGATTTTAATATAAAGAGTGGGTATAAATATAAGCGAAATATTCAATTTTATTAAGTTAGTTCCAGTTGTTTCTTGAAGTGCTATTACCTATAATTATTACAGTAAGTCTACTATTCTATACTCTTTATACATGATTTTTTATTAATTTATTCACTTATTTATTTATTTATTTATTTATTTATTTATTTATTTATTTATTATACATTTTATCAGTTATATATATGCGTCTACTATTCTATATCCTTTAGGTATACATGATTTTTTATTAATTTATTGACTTATTTATTTATTATACATTTTATCTGTTTTTTATATATAATGAGCTTTACGATATTTATATACTTACAATTTTATTTATTTCTTATAGATGGATTTTTCTAAAATAAACAAATCGTCTGTTTTATCGCAAAAGAAACCTGTGGTGAAGTTATCCTCCTTGGAGGTGGGCACATCATATCAAATATTAGATGCAAAAATTGTGAAATCAAACTATGGGAAAACTGTACTTTTAGAAATGTTGGATATGGTTGTTTTTCTACCAGAACGTGTGGTTGAAGATTATACACCATTCATGGAAGAATTTAAAAGCCAAAAATATGGCTTGGTGTTCCACGGGTTAGTGGACACCGGAAAACCGAAGCCTGCGGCTTCATTTGAAGTTATAGAAGTATAAAATATTAAATATATTTTTTAATAATTGTAAAATTGTTTTATTATTAATAACCACATTTTTTTTATTATTTTTTTATTATAAAAAAGTATAATATTTACATAGGTAATATAACACATTTAAATTAGGTATTTATATTATACTCTTGATTACCTCCGTAAGAGGGTAATATTCCATTAAACAGTCATGAATAATGATGCAATATACTTTTGTATCTTTTGGAAAACCATTGTTAGCTTCAATTTCTAATTTTATATCGACAGTTGAAGATTTCATTCCATCTTCTTGTTTTGAACAATCTATTACAAATAAGGCATGATCTTTAAATGCTTGATAATCTAAAAGTGATCGTCTCTCAGTCGAATATGAATAACTAGGATAAAATTCAGTGTAGTTATAATGAGCTGCAGCATAATCATTTTTCTCAAAGTCCAGTTGCATTCTTTCATTAGGCCAATATTCACCATTAAGAGATACTCGAACACTTGATATATTAACATTATCAAAAATTGTTGAATCCTTTTCTTTTCTATTGCGCCTCTCAGTTTGAAATGTTACTATAACATAACGCGGTTTTTCAATTGATGAGCTTGTTTTAACATTCCAGATTTCTCTTCTTGCACCGTCTTTAATTGAGGGTAGTTCATTAAGATCCCACTTTCTGAATGGAATATATATTGGTATATTATTTTTAATAGGTTCCATCAATTTAATTTTAATTTCATCATTGGGAAACACATGTTTCACTTTCAGTTCCATACTATTTATAATAATCTTAACAGTTGTTGTAGTTGCGGTACTACCAGCACCTACCTCATTTACAATAATACTATCATTATCGTAACTAGCTCGTACGAGACGAAATGTTTGTCTCCCATAAGCTATTGTTGTATAATCATTAAAAATGTTGAAAATATGTTTAAGAGGAATCAACAAACTAAAAGATTTATCATCTTCATTTAAGAACGGATGGTTAGGAAAATTCCATCCAGCAATACTCATAAATCTTGCATAATCACTGCGATAGCATAGCATACTACGTACGGCGCTAACAATTCCGGGATCTCTCACTGTTTCAATTTCTTTTGAACTTTCACTATATGAACAGGAATCGAATAGAAATACCCCAAAATTGGGAGCTAGATGTACGTTTCCACCTCCAACTATATCTAATCTACCTTTAATTTCTAATAAAGATTCATGTAGAGCAAAAAACGAATCAGCTTGATTTATTACAAACTCTACGACATCATTGTTATTAAATGATTTCACATATGGAGTGTACGATCTAAATTCTTCTTTTCTAATCGAATCATCATACTTTGGTTCACGATGTAGATCAAAAATGGGGTCAACTTTAAGTCGCTTAGATTCAACTTCAGATCGTATATATTTACGGTTTACCATATTTAACTTTAAGTCCAATCGATTGTAAAAAATCTCTGTTTACTCTAGTTAGTTTACGATGCTTGCAAGATCTAGATAAAACTGATGATTTTTTAGTTGGAACCGTCCTTTTATGTTCTATAATGAGACCCATTTATCGTTCTTGTAAAACTAGATGAAGGGTGCTTCTTTCTCCGCGAAAGTTAACAGGTCTTAAATCTTGATCAGACACCCTTACAATGATGTGATTAATTTCTTTCAAATTCTTTATAGGCAAATATATTGGATTGATAGGTCTCTCGTTGATAGCAAAACCAGGATCTACTGTTATAGGAATATCTAAAATTATATGAGCTGGTGTATTTCCATAGAAAGCTCCTTCAGTAATGTTGCAGTCAAAAAGTAGACTTGTCACTTTATTAATATTCACAGGTAGATCTGAAGAATGAACTATTCCAGGTTCTAATATTTTATTAGAAAATCCTAGGAGATTAGCAAGACTATCAGTCTTTTCAAAAGAGATTTCATATAGTTTACTATAAATTTCGCACTGAAGGGTATTATTATTTGGTTCTAAGAAAAAATCTTCTTCAGCAATGTTTTTTTTTAAC
Source organism: Altica lythri (assembly GCA_964028335.1). Taxonomy (NCBI): domain Eukaryota; kingdom Metazoa; phylum Arthropoda; class Insecta; order Coleoptera; family Chrysomelidae; genus Altica; species Altica lythri. Next base: position 11,811 of record CAXIIO010001307.1, on the reverse strand, counting down.
ATCAATTGTTTTTTTATATAAGCAGCTATATCACTAATCTCGTAACAACCTACAGGTAGAAGTATTTCTCTTTCTCTAAGTTGTTCTAAATTGTCGTACTCGAAGTAGTAAAATTTTTCACCATCAATATTAGGTATTGAATTGTAGGAATGAAACCCTAGCACTGCTAAATAGTAACTTTTATATGGATTAAGTACAAGAGGTGTTGACGGTGTAAAAGAGAACTCGTTATTGGTACTCGTTAAGGTTAAAAGTTGCGACATGACTAACCATTATCAGAAAATGTTATGATTTAAATAATAGACTAATATGCTAATCATTAAATTTATTTATAACATATAAAACAAAATAGACATTTTGACGTCATATTTCCACAAACATCTGACCATTCATGACAATCCGGATCTATACTGCATGGTAAATATTCTTTTAAATCCTCACGTATTTCACATGGCAGTTTATACCAAACTGAAGGTGAAATATTTTCCATAAGTATTTCAATGATATTAAGTGCCTCTTTGGATAAGTAAGCTGCCATTATATAAAAATTCCAAACACAGATGTCCACAATTAATTTGATTATATGTTTGATATTGATTATTGTTGTAGAAAATTCTAACACCTGAACCAAAATATTTAACAAGCTCTTTCATCGGCTTCAAATTACCAAATGAATCAAAATACTCTACGTTGTTATTTATCTTTTTATAAGCTACCCAATGTGTTCCAGCATTTTGCGATATATCTAAATTAACAATTGAACACTCGCATCTTCTAGATCCGTTAATTGGAAGACTATCTCGCATAAAAACACCACGAAAATATGGTATTTTTAATTTCTTTGCATAATTAATTAAATCGATGTTAGTTAGTGGTCTATTGGGTAGCTTTATTGGAAGTTTTTTTTTTCTTTCTTCAGATACAAGCCGTAGCCTCCTTTGATATTTTTCTTTAAATACAATCCCTTTCCTATAGACTCCATAGCTTTGTTGTGACGATGATCTTCATCAAGTTTCTTTTGAGCGTTTTTAGCATCAATTATAGTTTTTGCTATAGCTGAACTTCCTCCTGCTATTGTCCCTATCGCACTTAAAGCTGTCAATATAGGAATCAACGGCAAAAAACCTCCCATCTTGCTCTCAAACGGTATAATTCTAGGAACTCGAATATTCTTTTTTCCAGCTTTTGAAACAGTCTTTTTAGCAAATTTTAATGCATTTTGAATAGTCTTTTTTAATGTTAGGTTAGGTATTAAGGATTTTTTAATTTTATCTATAATTCCACGTTTAAAAGAAATTTTTCGTTTAATACCCATACCTAGTTTTCGCTTAGCTTTCATTACACCTGTAACTAATAATGCGTTTGCTCGTTCACCTAAACTCGCGTTCTTATTTTTGACACGTTCCCAAGCTTTATTTTCTAGAATTTGATCAGCCTTATGCCTCTCCGCTATTGTATTATCGCCTGAATATGCAATATCATGCTCTTTACAAGCAACATCTAATGGATTAATACCAGGATCTCCACGTAATAGACGTTTTTGTAGTTTTGTTCCAGCTAAAAAAAACAAAAAAATGTTAATAAAAATTAAACATTTTTTTTTATAATACTTACGTCCACAATACTGATAACCACCCAATAAATGTGCTTCGAAGGGAAGTTTGTTTATTAAGTTATTTACTAGACCCTCACCTTTAAACAGTAGCATGAGAACTAACTGTTTTGTTTTCAATAAACATATATTTATTAAAAAACGTGCTATATATTTTAACACAAAATGAAAATCATTCGACAAGTACAGTCGCTACCTGTGGATAACTTAGATTTTAATATAAAATGTGAAGAAAGTAAACATAGCAAATTGCTACCAAATACTCTTCGTATTATCATATGCGGTCCATCAGGATGTGGTAAAACAAACGCAATGATGTCATTACTCTTTAATCCAAATGGGATAAAGTTTCAAAACGTTTATGTATATTCTAAATCGCTCTATCAACCTAAATATCAGTTATTAGCAGAAGTATTAAATAATGTGAAAGGTGTTGAATATTTTCCGTTTAGAGATAATGATGAAATCATAAATGTTAGTGATGCGAAATCTAATTCAGTTTTCATCTTTGATGACGTTGCATGTGACAAACAACAAAAAATTCGTGAATATTTTTCTATGTGTCGACATAAAAATATTGATGTTGCATATCTTTGTCAGACCTTTTCTAAAATACCGAAAGTGCTAATAAGAGATAATTGTAACATGATTGTAATATTCAAACAAGATGAATTAAATCTTAAACATATATTCGATGGACATGTATCACCAGATATGAATTTTGATCAATTTAAAAACATATGTTCACAGTGTTGGAATGAAAAACATGGTATGATGGTTATTGTTAAGGAGTTCCCTCTAAATAACGGTCGCTATCGTAAGGGTTTTGATAAATATATTAAAATTTAAGCTTTGAATAATATTAATCAGTCTACAACAAAATGTTGAATAGTTTGGAAGCTGCCCGAAAAAGAAAAATAGCTCAACTAACCAAAGATATTAGAAAAAAATATCTTGCATTAAAACTTAATAGAACAGAAGAAGATGAAACGTTAAATAAGCTTTTTCAACCTATATCAAAACCGTTGGAGGATATCGCTAAATCATCAAAATTTTTAAATCAATCGACAGCTAATCTAAGTTATTGTAAACATGAAAAAAAACCTAATATTAAAAAAGAAAAACATGAGAATAAAAACATATCATTTCTAGAACTTAAACATGTAGCAGGTGATAATAGTGATGTTGAGAATGAGGTTGAGGATAACGCGGAAGTATCGGAAGAATTAGATGATAAAGATATTCCAGAAACTGTTTTAAATGAGTACCTCGAGCAATATCCACAAGGAGTTCTAAAATATTTAAAAGAATTTTGGCAAAATGATGATAAAATAGATAAAGTATATGGTCCAACATATGATATATCGACATCTAAATGGTTTCTTGGAGCAGAAAATATCAACTTTGATACTAAAACGGGAGCAGTTTTCACAAAAGAAGGATATGTTTCAGGATCACCTGAACTATATGAATTACTTTTCTATGATGCACCTCAAGACTACACTTCTAAAGATTTAGAAAATTACAAACTCTTATTAGAAGCAACAAATGTACATAGAAATAAGCGAGGATATTTAAAAAATAGTTCGACATTTAAGTATAAGTATATTATAAAACCTATGTATACATCTAAGACTTTAGGTAATGGAATGTATTTAACATATAATGATGATCCTGTAGAATATGTGTATTGGGATGATCCAAATGAATTATGTGAAAGATTGCAATTACTCTATGCTTCGAAAGAAGCTGGTAATACATCTCATTCTAATGAAATTGTTTCCATCATTAATGAATTACGAGAAGCAGATATTATATACTAATGTAACGTTGTAGTGTGATCATTTTCATAATGAGTCTTGATAAGTTTGGACGTAGTCATCAAAGTCAAATAATTGGATTAAAACAATTAAAAGGAGAATTTAGGCTTGGTTTATTATCTCTAAAAAATCAGCTGTATAATGAAGATTTACCAAAACTACAAGATCAAATATCAATTAAAATTTTATCTATAAAAAACAAAATAGATTCAATTGAAAACTTTATTTCAAGACATCCTCCTACTTCTGAAAAACATATGGCAACAAAGAAATACGTAGATGATGCAAATACACTTTACAATATTGATTTAGCAAAACTACATGGTGAATTAATACGGGAGCTAAACAAATATAAGGATGAACAGAATACTAGCAGACATAAAGTTGAATATGAGATAAGTAAAATTAATAATCAAATAGAAATATGGCTACAAAAATTTAGAGAAACCTCTGATATGTTACAATTACATGATATGAAAATTAATGATGTATTTAAGGAAATTTATGATATTAAATCTAAAATTAAACACTAAATAATATATTCATCTATCGTATTAGTCATTATCATGACGACGAAAGAGAAGCTTCAATTAGTTAACGAGCTTCACAAACCTGCTCGTAAAAATTATCCTCGTCGAAAAATAATTCTCAAAGGATTAGATGACTTATGGCAAATGGATCTTGCGGAAATGAGACCTTATGCTAATAGTAATAAGGGTTATAAAATGATAATGATAGTCATTGATTGCTTGTCTAAATATCTTTGGACAGTAGCTTTAAAAACTAAAACTGGAGAAGAAATTACAAAGGCTTTTGCAAGTATATTGAAACATTCAAAACGTTATCCTAAAAACCTGCAAACTGATCAGGGAACTGAATTTTATAACGTTAAATTTCAAGATTTAATGAGAAAGTATGATATCAACCATTATAGTACATATACTGTCAAGAAAGCTGCGATAGCTGAAAGAGTTATAAGAACTTTGAAATCAAAATTATACAAATATTTTAGTTTACATGGTAATTATAAATGGATTAATGTATTACCTCAAATTACTAAAGAATACAACAATACGATACATTCTACAATTAAATTTAGACCATCTGAAATAAATAAGCTAAATGAAAAAACGATTTTACATGATCGTTTTAATTATATAAAAACATCAGGACCAAGAAAATATAAAATAGGTGATCTGGTGCGAATATCGAAGGCTAAACATATTTTTGAAAAAGGTTATACTCCTAATTGGACCACAGAAGTTTTTAAAATCATAAAAGTTAATATTACTAATCCTACAACTTATTTGTTGGAGGATATACAGGGAAATCCGATTAAAGGGGCTTTCTATGAACAGGAATTACAGAAAACAAATAATGCAGACATCTATCTAGTAGAAAAAATATTAAAAAGAAAGGGAAACAAAATATTTGTTAAGTGGCTTGGTTTTGATAATAAACATAATTCTTGGATTGAACATGTTGACCTGTTATAACTTGTTAATAGTCTTATAATGATGTTTTTTAATAATCTTATAAAAATATTTTTAATGATTTATTTTGTAATGACATTATAATGATGCTGTTCTATAAAAAGTAATTGTAGTGGGGTTGGTATTATAAATAGTATGATTAAAATATAATAAATCATAGTTGTGATCAATATTTTGTTTAAATATGAGTAGTGAAGGTTATTTTAGTGCATCAACATCCTCATCAGTAGGTCAAGAGTATAATGATCAAATCGATGAAATTTTAGAAAGATATGAAACTGCAGCTAAACTGGAGCATTATAATTTATTACAAACATCATTTCCTATTGGAAGTTATGTGATAAAAGTTGGAATATCACCAGCCAGATCATTCAGTTCAGCTATAACTTTATCGCAATATTATCACACATCTAAAATATCGTTTAGTATTATTGAATGGAGCATTCTAATAGAATTATTGAATAATAACGTGAATGATTTCTTTATAAGTGATACATTGGATCAGCACATTCCTATAACATTTCAATGTGGTGATTACTGCATTATTACTCAAGTTGTATATGATGGTATAAAACTGCTAAGTGTTAGAAAGCATGATGTTGAATTTCATTTAAATGAGGAAGATATAAAACAAATTTTGGAAGCTGATCAAAATTTATTATCATATCACGTCTCACTATTGGACAGTATAAACTTTTGTAGTTATTATTATCATGTGTTAGATATAATTAAGACTCTTTTTCATAATAATATTAATAATAATAATTTCACTTTATTTGAAGTTCTAAAAAAATTTTGTGAAATGTGTACTGATTGTTTATTAGTTACAGCTTTAAGAGAATACATGTTTTTCTATAAAGCAAAAGTATTAAACGACTTAGATTATGTATAATATGTCTATAAACACATTTAATTATTAAGTAGAAATAAATAATTAGTTTAAAACTGTTGTATTACCATTTTAAATATATGTATATATTTTTTAATAAAACAAACTTCTTATTATTATATTTTTTTATTATTTAATCCTATAATCACCCTAATGATTTTTAATAGTGTTATAATGCTTATCAATATATTACTCTTAATATTAATTATTTAAAACAATGGCTACTCGATATCAAATTATGGGTGGGGTTTATTAAATAATAAACAATCGGAAGCGGATAATGGGGCACTTGTAATTAAGTAATTAAGGGTCGGAGATTGTCAACCAATCAGAATCAAGCAATGGGGCATTTGTGACAAAAGTTGGTAGCACTGTAAAGTTGGTAGCATGTAAAGTTGGTACGATGACAGCGAAGTGCGAAAAAAAATTCAAAAATATACAAAAAGAAGAATTGGCTGCTTGCGTCGAATGTAAAAGGTCAAAAGTTGGTAGCACTGTAAAGTTGGTAGCATGTAAAGTTGGTACGATGTCAGCAAAGCGCGAAAAAATTCGAAAATATACAAAAAGAAGAAAAGAGGGTTGGCTGCTTGCGCCAAACGTCAAAGGCCACTCGAAAATTGACAGTTGTCTGCTAGCAGTCAACCAATCAGAACCAAGCAATGGGGGATTTCTAATTATTAAGTAATTAAGGATTGGAGATTGTCAACCAATCAGAACGAAGCAATGGGGCATTTCTAATTATTAAGTAATTAAGGGTCGGAGATTGTCAACCAATCAGAACCAAGCAATGGGGCATTTCTAATTATTAAGTAATTAAGGGTCGGAGATTGTCAACCAATCAGAACCAAGCAATGGGGCACGAGTAATTAACAAGTCATTAATAATAATTAAGAGGCGGAGTCAGACAGCCAATCAGAACGAAGCAATGGGGCACTAGTAATTAACAAGTCATTAATAAGCAATTAAAGGGCGGAGTCTGTCAGCCAATCAGAACCAAGCAATCAGGTTAAAAGTGAAAGTGGGTGGGGCCGGGTGGGGCTATGACGTCAGACGACCTTGAACGGTAACAAAATTCGCTTTTCGGACCTTCATAAGAAAAAGCATGGGATTTTGGGCTCGTTCTCTTGTAGGTCCTTTACTGACACTGCACCAGGAATTCCCTTGACATTTGCGTAGTTGGTATTGAGTTTAATTGCAGCAGTAAATTCTGAAGAGCTTAATCTTGACTTTTTTGACATAAATTGGTTGCTTATATGGGATGTGTTGAAGTGCTTCACTCCAATTCCTTGCCAATTCTGTCGGCACCATTTGTCATAAGACATTTTTCGTAATTTCACTCTCATCATTAATGATGTTTCTTGTTCGAGGCCAAGCATTGAGGCACATTCAGCCATCTCTGCTTGACAATCTACAAGCTGGTGAAAAATAGCGTCATTCACTTTACTTAGTTTGTTTGCGATTGAATAATGTTGAAGTTTGGCTTCCCATTCGCAACGAACTAAACCAAGTCCACGAACATTTCGTGGTGCATAAAACATTTCTGTTGAAGTTGATGTTGGAAGTCCAACAATAGCTTTCACTGCACGTCTTATCATTGTGTCTATATGTTCTGTAATTGTTGACGGTATTTTATTTAGTGGAGCAGCTTGAAGTGGATATATTAGAGTTGGAAATATATATTGATTAAAGATATTTAGTTTTTGATCGGGCTTCAAAAGGGGTGATACCATCATCTTGTCAATATTTTCAGCAAATTTTTCGATAACATCTTTGTTGAAGACCATTGTTTTTTCGAATGTACAGCCAAGATATCTAATTCGTTCGTCTTTGTCGATAGTTTTAATGGCGTCGCCATTTGAAAGAATTAATTCTTGTTTAGTCAAATTACCTTTGACTATGTTTATTGCAATACTTTTCTTTGGGTTAATTTCGAGACCAATTTCTTGGAAAAGTTGTTTAACTAATTCAATTAGTCTGATTGCATTCTCAACAGAACTTGCAGTAATTGCTTGATCGTCAGCAAAACCAGTCATTGATATAGCATCATAATTATTAATGATTTTATATCCGTACTCGTTAGCGATCATAGGTTCGCAAAGTTCATTGAATATGTGATCAATTGCGATATTAAATAAAATTGGAGATAGTGGTCCTCCTTGTGGTACACCACACATGATGGGAATGTCATTAGTTTCTTTCTTTTGAACTTCGACGTTAATTGTGTTCTGAGTCAAAAGGTTCATCACCAGTGATTTAACATTTGATGAAACAACTTTAGCATCAAGTGTTCTCCCAACATGTTCATGTCCAATTCTGTCGAAGGCTTTCGATATGTCAAGGAAAGCGACCACACAATCGCGTTTGAAACTTTGAGAATTCTTAAGAATTGAATCTATTATTCGGGTGTTGATGTGACAACCAGCAACATCACTTATGAAACCTCTCTGATTTCCGTTTAAGCTTATTTGGTTTCTAATTGTTTCGTCGAGACACCGTTCAATGATTCGTCGAACAATTGAATAGATTGTTATTGGTCGCCAATTACTAGGTTCATTAGCGTCACCACCTTTGTCGATAAGAACTGTTCTTCCCTTCCTTAGGAACAGATTACATAATAATATTCAGTTTTTCTTCACACCAATGGACTCTTAGCCTATAAACTGTTGATTACTACTGATTGTAGTAGCTCAAAAGTGCCATTTAGGGACAAAAAATATAATATTCTTTTATTTTATAGTTACTTGAGCTTACTACAAGTGGTAGAAAATTATAATTTTAGAGGTTTATTGGGAAGCTGCATGAACAGATTCATAGCGCGTCATAGCTTTGTCAGCAATTATTCAGGCCTTCCAATTAGTAATTTCTACTCATTGTAGTTGCATGGGAATACCATTTCAAGATAGAAAATAGTATATTCTTTAATTTTACATAAGTTTTGAGTAAGTACAAGTGGTAGAAATTTGTCTTTTTTGCGTTTTTCTTAACGTGCGTTATGCGCGCTTTAATGGTATGGTATTATATATATTTTATTAGATATAGACACTTAATTAGAAACATTCAAAGTTCTGCATTTTCGCCATTAAGAAGAGAGGAGGTGTCTGAAGAATACAGAAAACATCTTAGCTTGGTAATTAAAATGTATTAAAACTAAATAATATGTGAACAAATAAAAACCAGTCTGTAAAAATGGTCTGTTATTGTAAACGTCAAAAAATTTCCAGTATAATTCTCAGTTGGTCTTCTTCTTCTTCTTCTTGTGCCTATCCGTTACCGAATGTTGGCAATCATTCTGGCAATGATAATTTTATTGGTTGCTGCTTTGAAAAGTCCCTTGGTGGATGTTTTAAACCAGGTCCTTAGGTTCTGTAGCCAGGAAATTCTTCTTCTTCCGACGCCTCTCTTGCCTTGAACCTTACCTTGTAGAATGCATTTCAGCAGTTTGTATTTATTTTCATTTCTTATGATGTGTCCTAAATACTCCAATTTTCTTCTTTTTATTGTGCATATTATTTCCTTTTCTTTATTAAGTTTTTGGAGTACTCTGACGTTAGATATTTTGTCTATCCATGATATTTTTAGGATTCGTCTGTAAGTCCACATCTCGAAAGCCTCTAGTCTTTTTGTTGTCGCTTCAGTCAAGGTCCAAGACTCCACACCGTATAGTAGGATGGAGAATATGTAGCAACGAAGGAGTCTGATTTTTAACTTCAAGCTTAAATTATGTGTTTTGAAAAGTTTTGACATTTGGATGAACGCTGTTCTTGCTTTTTCAATTCTAACTTTTATTTCTTGAGAATGGTCCCACTGCTCATTTAATATTGTGCCGAGGTATGTGTATGTTGACACTTGTTCTACTACTTTTTCATTGATGGTAATTTGTGTACCTGCATTTCTTTCTTTGCTGATTCTCATCACTTTGGTTTTGTTGGTGTTAATTTCTAAGCCATATTTTTTACTAACTTCCGTTATCCTGTTCAATAGGAGTTGCAATCCTTGTGCATTGTCCGCAAAGATGACGGTGTCATCGGCATACCTAAAATTGTTTAGCCGTTCGCCATTTAATAGAATTCCTGCTTCCATGTATTCTAAAGCTTCCTGGAATATTGCCTCCGAGTACAAATTAAAAATAAGAGGCGATAAAATACATCCTTGCCTGACTCCTCGGAGGATTTTTATTTTTTCTGTTTGCTCATGGTTGATTTTAACAGCAGCTGATTGGTTCCAGTACAAGTTCTGAATTATGCATAGGTCTTTGCCATCCATTCCACTGTCGCGCAGAACTTCCATCATTTTGTTGTGCTGAACTTTATCAAATGCTTTTTGGTAATCTATGAAACAAGCATATATATCACAATTCATGTCTCGACAACGTTGGAAGAGAACTTGTACACTAAATAGGGCGTCCCTTGTTCCCAGACCTTTCATAAAGCCAAACTGTGTTGGTGATACTTGCTCTTCACAAATCCTATATAGTCTTCGATGTATAATTTTTAAAATATTTTTAACAAGTGGCTCATAAGGCTTATTGTTCTATAGTCACTGCACTTTTTGGCTCCTTGCTTTTTAGGAAGGACTATAAACTCCGATTTCAGCCATTCTCTGGGTATTTTTCCATTGTTGTATATCTCGTTGAAGATGGTGGTTAGTTCTTTTTTGAACTCATCATCGAAAACCTTAATGATCTCTGACTGAACATCATCTGGACCAGGAGCTTTACCATCTTTGGTGGAAAGAATGGCTGCTTCGACTTCATCCAAAAGAATGTTCGGGCCTGTTAGAGTGTCTTCTATCTGATAATCTGTTCTTTGATCTGAAAAAAGTTCCTCCACGTAATTCTTCCATGTTTGTTTTATTTGTTCTATGTCCACGATTACTTCTCCAGCAGAATTTTCTATTTTTCCAACTGATTTATTTTGAATTTTCCTGTTACTTCTTTGACCCTTTTATATACGTTAAACGTGTCATGCTTTGTCTGTGCTATTTCAATCTCTGTGCATTTTTCTTTGAGTTCTTGTTCTTTTGCTTCTCTGATTTTCCTCCTTATTCGGTTGTTAATATATCGATATCCGTCAATGTCTCTCTCCGTTTTCTTCTTCCTTCTTTCCTCCATAAGTCTCAAAATTTCTTCGGTCATCCATGGCTTCTTTTTGTCTGCTTCCGTTGTTAGTATTTTTTTCTTTATAGTTTTTGTGATCTTGACTATTTTGTTTATTTTCTCTTCCGTTTCTGAGCTGGCTTTCACATCTAGTAGGGCGGTCCTTAGCATATCCTTGACTTGTGTACATATATTTGAATCATTAATTTTTCTACTATCATATTTTGTTGTGTTTTGTTTCCTTCTAAGTTTTTTCCATTTTATTCTGAAATCCGCGACCAATAGATTGTGATCTGAGTTTATATCCGCTCCTGGATATGTTTTAGCCATTTTACAGCTGTTTTTATATCTCTTATTTACCACGATGTAATCGATTTGGTTACGAATTATTAAATCATCTTTTCCGTCTTTTGGAGATTTCCAGGTGTACAATCTCCGAGGAGGTAGTTCGAAAAAGGTATTCATCAAAACCAGATCATTTTCTTCTGCGAATGAGCAGAGTTTTTCTCCACTCTCGTTCCTTACACCAAGGCCTTGAGGTCCAACAGAGTTCCCTGATCGCCCACGGCCAACTTTTGCATTGAAGTCACCCATTATTATAAGGACTTCTTCTTTAGGGATATTCTTAATGAGGGTGTTTACTTGAGCATAGAACTCATTTATTAGGTACGTCTTCTTCCTTTTCACTTGTGGGTGCATATACTTGCACGATGTTTACTTTTACCGGAATTGCTTTTATTTGAATCAGCATTATTCTTTCGTTAACGGGTACAAAATTTGAGACATTCTGTGCGATAGTTTTGTGCATAATGATTCCAACTCCGTTTTTATATTTGTTGGGGGCTCCTGAGTAATATATTCTATGTTCTTCAATATCACAATAATCTGCATTTGGCCATCTC